>NW_024121377.1:480764-503264 GCF_016745375.1 Pimephales promelas | reverse complement strand
AGAGAGGACTACGACAAGAGGCCCAAGTCCTCGTACATCAGCCAGACGAGCCCTCAGCCGGCGATCCGGCAGCGCTCCCGGTCCGGTTCTGGTCTGCAGGAGCCAAGCGTGCCGTACGGGATCAGCGCGTTCAAAGCGGCGCCGCAGGGGTCGTACAGCTCGTACACGTACCCGAGACTGTCGGAGAACACGTCTGCGATCGTCATAAGCAAGGTAAAGAGGAGCTCGGCGTCCCGATGAACAGATGCTAACGATGACACGTTTTTCCTCTCAGGGGCATCAAAATGACACAAATCTTTATTTCCGCGTATGCATATAGTGTGCAAGTTTGTGTTCTCGATGCAAAACCCGTTTTTTCTGTAAATTTAAAACTTGCACCTTGGATCCGTTTCACAGTTTACGCTCTTGAGCCCCAAACGCTGTGTGTGGATGAACACATTACAGTTTCTGTGTTCTGTTAGCGGTGTCGTGTTAGCGGTGTCGTGTTAGCGGCGTCATGTTAGCGGCGTCATGTTAGCGGCGTCGTGTTAGCGGCGTCATGTTAGCGGCGTCGTGTTAGCGGTGTCGTGTTAGCGGCGTCGTGTTAGCGGCGTCGTGTTAGCGGCGTCGTGTTAGCGGCGTCGTGTTAGCGGCGTCGTGTTAGCGGTCGTCGTGTTAGCGGCATCGTGTTAGCAGCGTCGTGTGAGCGCCGTCGTGTTAGCGGCGTCGTGTTAGTGGTGTCGTGTTAGCGGGCGCTGAGTTAATCACTAATGATCTTTAGTGAACGGAAGTGAATCAATCTAAACTAACTTTATCTGGACGATAACTTTATTCTAGATCTGCTGTAAAGCCGAAACTCTCTCTGTGACTGTAATCTCGTGTTAGCACTGTAACGCTGCTGTGAAACTCTTGCCTATTGTTAAAGTGCTGTATAGATGAAGGAGACTCGACTTTCAAAGCAGCTTCACTGTAATAAACAGGAAGATGCAATATTTCCTCAAATATGAGACGCGTTCAGATTTTGCTCATTATGCACTTCTCATCTCATACATCTCATATCTCAATATTACATGACATTTTAAAACAAAACCTTTAGTCAAATGTGGCTTGTCTCCTCAGAGATCGTTTCTGGGCTGATTTTGGATTAAAAGTCACCTTTATTTATATAGCTCTTTTTTACAATGAATATTGTTTCAAAGCAGCTTTACAGAGATAACAGGAGAATAATGCAACATATCGTGGCAGCACATTTGCCCAATAATCATTGAGGAGCACATGCATTTATTCTGCAGATGCTTTTACACTGCGTCAGTGCTCAGTTCACGTGCTTCCCGTATAAATGCCGCATTGTTCCCAATGGCAGCTTCCCAGCGCGGTGTAGAATTAAAGGTTGGACGTCCTGCAGACTCTCACCCGCGGGCTGTGTGTTATCTCCCAGGTCGCATCGCGGCGCGGTGATGGATCTCGTGTCAGTTCTTAATCTACTCTCCCGTGAAGAGAGCGCGGCCGGCGGAGACATGGAATCACTCACGACAGCGGCGCAGGAATCAATTAATGGAACGGTAGCAATCTCCCGATAACGGCGGCGGCTCACCCCGGACCTTCATGTGTCTCCTTTTAATTCACTCATATTGCCAAAGAAGTGCACTAGCCGCTTTCTCGATAATTCCTATTGCAACTTAAATGGCAGAATTTGCAAGATTTGTTAACAAAACAAAATTACATATTGTTTTTTATTAAGTCTGAATCACAGATGTCCGTATCATATCATGTCAAATCAAGCCATCTTTATTTCTAAAGCTCTACAATGCAGATTCAGTGTCACAGGGTGCTGTTCAGCTGATCTCAGTTCCGATGGAAAGATTATTAATTATTACTTTAGTTAATTTCATCTGTACAGCAGTTCTGTAGAAAACAGAGATGTCATCATCAGCTCAGTTCGTCAGATCAGTAACGCTGCTGAATATTAAGTGTCCTCGACTAATGAAGCCACTTAACATAATGAATAAGAAAATGATGCATGTTTCATGAACTTTGATGACACTAACTGTCATGAACAGTAATTTAATTTAAAAAGCTTAAATTCAGTTTATATATATTTCATAATGTTAATCAATTATTGTCATTTTTGTGCCTTATTGTCAACAAAAGTTCCTCAATCAGGCTTCATTTCTGTTGATTTTCGGGGTCAGATATTGTTCATTTACACACAGGGTCGCATTAGAGAGCGATTCAGGGACGTTTTACTGTACGTGTCCTGTATCGAGTGTGTGATTTGCCGTACGACGTGTTTCGGGGCGTTCAGCACATTCCCATCGGTCTCGGCTCACCGACGTCATAATGAACCTCTTTCTTTCTCATTCACCTCGACTCGGTCACTTTCAGCGAGCCAAGCGCTTTGCTGGCGCTGTCGGGGACGGCGGGCCGTTAGAGGCCGACAGCTCGGGGACTCGGGCACGCACACACTCACTGTGATGAACTGATGTTGTGGCACCTTCCTTTTCTGCAGGCCTTGCATAAACGCCGTGGTGCGCTGCTCCACCACAGAATTCAATTTCACACTCCAGTTGGGTTCTTGATTACGCTGCCAAATTCAGATTAATGTGCATTTAACGAACATGGATCAGCCAGCGGTGCCGGTTGGGAAAGGGGGTCTCGGGACTTCTCCGGCCCATAAACACCCTCGCCGGGATGATTGATTAAACTAGTCCAGCGACGTAATTACACGGCGCCGGCTTCCTCATCACGAGGCGGTTAGAAGACGATCCGTGTCGTGTCATCTTTTTGTGTTCTGGGCGGGGTGGGAATAATTCAATCTGCCGCCCACCGTGACCCTGCAGATCGTGTGACGTGGAGGACGAGAGCGCGTGAGGATCTCTGCTTTATTACAATCACATGAGGCGGTCGCGGTTTAAAAAAATTTTTTATTCGTGCTGAAAAGGTCTCTTTGACTCAGTTCCATATATGTATAGTCAACAAGTCTGGAATAATTAAGATTGTTTAATGTTTTTTGAGTTTCTTCTACTCCACAAAACTGCATTTATTTGATTAAAAAAATACAGTAAAAACAGTAAAATATATTCTAATGTAAATCATCTGTTTTCTATGTGAAAATATAGTAAATTATAATTTATTCCTGTAATTTTCAGCATCATTACTCCAGTCTTCAGTGTCACATGATCTATAATATGAGGAGCTGATGATCAGCAAACATTTATGATTATTATCAGAGTTGAAAACAGTCTGTGACACATTAGATTTTTCTTTGATGAATAGAAAGTTCAAAAGAACAACATTTATCTGAAATAGAATCTTTTGTTACATTATAAATGGCTTTAAAATCAATTCCTTGATTATTAAAAATTACCCCAAATTATATGCATGGTTGTGTATCATGGATTCCACAAAAAAATGAAAGGTTTCTTGAATGATCAGATTCGGCGGGTTTGTACATGACTCCATGATTTCTGAATCCAGGTTAAGTGTGATTTAAGATGTCGTCCCGCTGTGACATTGAGCTCCAGTTTGAGAGGTGTTCCCTCAGTAGACAGCATCCCTGTGATGAATGAGCCGGTCCAGCCTGAGTCACGAGCTCGTTCTTCTCCTCTATGAGTAGGGCTGGGTATCGTTTCAATGTTGACGATTCCGATTTCAATTCTGCTTATCGATTCCTAAATTTGATTCCGATAAAGTAAAAAAAAAAAGATATCATTCACATTTAGACTCATTGTTAAACATTCAATTGTAGCTGAATATCATGAACACAAATCGACAGTTTAGAGAACACTTACACAAGAAACTTTAAATAAAATACATTACAAATATTGTTAGAAAAGTTATTCAAAAACATATTAATTCTCCCTTAGTCTTCTGTTGTGTGATTAGTGTTATTATCGAGACGGCAGGAATATTAGTGCTGTCACTTTAAGAACCGCACAGGTCCAATATGAACTGATGCAAACGAAAACATTAAAAAAGAGCTTCTCGCGCTTGAATGGTTTAAAGTCATATTGAAATGTTCACAGAGGAATCCAAATTCAAATTTTACAACAAGGATTCGATCCCAATCCTATCTATGAGTTTGTATTGTTCACTGCTAACGTGTGTTGTTTGAATCGAACAGGGCGACTACGAGCGAGTCGCTCGGGACGGGAGTCCGCAGGTGCCGTTGGGCGAGTCGTATCCACGTGTTCCCTTCAAACTACCTCAGAGCCACGGCAAGCCCTCGTACCCGGCCGGTTTCCAGTACCCGCCGCCCTTCCACTACAAGCCGTCTCCATACCAGCACCCGCCGTCCCAGCCCAGTCCTCCCTACACCCCCCAGGGGGCGCTCTCGCTCTCCCAGCCCAGTCCTCCCTACACCCCCCAGGGGGCGCTCTCGCTCTCCCAGCCCTCCTCGCCCTACACCCCTCCTGGAGCCTACCCTCCTCCCAGCTGGGGCTCCAGCTCCGAGACGCCCCCCTCCAGGGTGTCCCACGAACAGTTCCGGGCCGCGCTCCAGCTGGTGGTGAACCCCGGAGACCCGCGCGAGTATCTCGACAACTTCCTGAAGATCGGAGAGGGATCCACAGGGATCGTGTGCATTGCCACGGAGAAGCACAGCGGGAAGCAGGTGGCCGTGAAGAAGATGGACCTGAGGAAACAGCAGCGACGAGAGCTCCTGTTCAATGAGGTGAGCACAAACCTTTATTTGCAATTATGGAAAAACCCCTGCTCGTTCGTAGTGCTGCTCAATTTGGCCAAAGGTTTTCTGATTTATATATATATATATATTACAGTGCACTTTGATTTGATTTGATTGGTTGTGGTTTGCAAATCAACACGGATGGGTCACGGGCTGCTGGCTTGTGAATGAACACACTGCCAAAACACACTCTGAAACACACTCCGAAACACACTTCGAAACACACTCTGAAACACACTCCGAAACACACTCTGAAACACACTCCGAAACACACTCTGAAACACACTCCGAAACACACTCTGAAACACACTCCGAAACACACTTCGAAACACACTCTGAAACACACTCTGAAACACACTCTGAAACACACTCTGAAACACACTCCGAAACACACTCTGAAACACACTCTGAAACACACTCCGAAACACACTCCGAAACACACTCCGAAACACACTCTGAAACACACTCTGAAACACACTCTGAAACACACTCCGAAACACACTCTGAAACACACTCCGAAACACACTCCGAAACACACTTCGAAACACACTCTGAAACACACTCTGAAACACACTCTGAAACACACTCTGAAACACACTCTGAAACACACTTCGAAACACACTCTGAAACACACTCCGAAACACACTCTGAAACACACTCTGAAACACACTCCGAAACACACTCTGAAACACACTCTGAAACACACTCTGAAACACACTCTGAAAAACACTCCAAAACACACGCCGAAACACACTCCGAAACACACTCTGAAACACACTCTGAAACACACTCCGAAACACACTCTGAAACACACTCCGAAACACACTCTGAAACACACTCCGAAACACACTCCGAAACACACTCTGAAACACACTCCGAAACACACTCCGAAACACACTCTGAAACACACTCCGAAACACACTCTGAAACACACTCCGAAACACACTCCAAAACACACTCTGAAACTCACTCCGAAACACACTCCGAAACACACTCTGAAACACACTCCGAAACACACTCCGAAACACACTCCGAAACACACTCAGAAACACACTCCGAAACACACTCCGAAACACACTCCGAAACACACTCTGAAACACACTCCGAAACACACTCCGAAACACACTCCGAAACACACTCTGAAACACACTCTGAAACACACTCTGAAAAACACTCCAAAACACACGCCGAAACACACTCCGAAACACACTCTGAAAAACACTCCAAAACACACTCCGAAACACACTCCGAAACACACTCTGAAACACACTCTGAAACACACTCCGAAACACACTCTGAAACACACTCCGAAACACACTCCGAAACACACTCCGAAACACACTCCGAAACACACTCTGAAACACACTCTGAAACTCACTCCGAAACACACTCCGAAACACACTCTGAAACACACTCCGAAACACACTCCGAAACACACTCCGAAACACACTCTGAAACACACTCTGAAACACACTCTGAAAAACACTCCAAAACACACGCCGAAACACACTCCGAAACACACTCTGAAAAACACTCCAAAACACACTCCGAAACACACTCCGAAACACACTCTGAAACACACTCTGAAACACACTCCGAAACACACTCTGAAACACACTCCGAAACACACTCCGAAACACACTCCGAAACACACTCCGAAACACACTCTGAAACACACTCTGAAACTCACTCCGAAACACACTCCGAAACACACTCTGAAACACACTCCGAAACACACTCCGAAACACACTCTGAAACACACTCCGAAACACACTCCGAAACACACTCCGAAACACACTCTGAAACTCACTCCGAAACACACTCCGAAACACACTCTGAAACACACTCCGAAACACACTCCGAAACACACTCCGAAACACACTCAGAAACACACTCCGAAACACACTCCGAAACACACTCCGAAACACACTCTGAAACACACTCCGAAACACACTCCGAAACACACTCCGAAACACACTCTGAAACACACTCTGAAACACACTCTGAAAAACACTCCAAAACACACGCCGAAACACACTCCGAAACACACTCTGAAAAACACTCCAAAACACACTCCGAAACACACTCCGAAACACACTCTGAAACACACTCTGAAACACACTCCGAAACACACTCTGAAACACACTCCGAAACACACTCCGAAACACACTCCGAAACACACTCCGAAACACACTCTGAAACACACTCTGAAACTCACTCCGAAACACACTCCGAAACACACTCTGAAACACACTCTGAAACACACTCCGAAACACACTCTGAAACACACTCCGAAACACACTCCAAAACACACTCTGAAACTCACTCCGAAACACACTCCGAAACACACTCTGAAACACACTCCGAAACACACTCCGAAACACACTCCGAAACACACTCAGAAAACACACTCCGAAACACACTCCGAAACACACTCCGAAACACACTCTGAAACACACTCCGAAACACACTCCGAAACACACTCCGAAACACACTCTGAAACACACTCTGAAACACACTCCGAAACACACTCTGAAACACACTCTGAAACACACTCCGAAACACACTCCGAAACACACTCCGAAACACACTCCGAAACACACTCTGCACATATCTGAAGATCAGCTTTTGCTGTAATCACGTCTGATGTCTGACCGCAGGTGGTCATCATGAGAGACTACCATCACGAGAACGTGGTGGACATGTACAACAGTTATCTGGTCAGCGATGAACTCTGGGTAGTGATGGAGTTCCTGGAGGGCGGAGCTTTGACCGACATCGTCACGCATACGAGGTAAGAGGAGCGATTCGTCCAATCAGATCCTCTGTTTTACACCCATTGATTTGAATCATTGATCTTTTGCTTCGAGTTCATCGAGATTCAGATTCAGGAAGGAAAGAATGGAGTGAGATAAAGCAGCTTCATCTGTGAGGGATTTAATGTGCTGATTATACACACACTAGGCATCATCATTGAGTTTCAGGAGATGAATGTTTCTGCTGGAGACTGTAGTCCAGTGATGATTTATGATTGTGAAAGTTAGTGTTTTAAGCGCTGCCTGTGCTTCACGAAGCATCAGCATAATTACAGTAATTGGCGTTGTTCGTCAGTTCGAAGTCGGACGGTAATTGCACACTTTCAGAGGAGGAACGCTTCCATCCCCAACACACTCTCCACGAGTCTGAGTCGCTTTATTCTGGTCCTGCTGGAGACGCTAATGGAGAGTGTGTGCTGAGACTGATCGACACACAGATCAACACACACATCACGTGACACTCACAGTGGGATGCTAAGATAAGCTTTAACACACAGAAATGTTTGCATATACTGATATACATGTGTATCCCTTTATAAATATGTACGTGTGTGTGTGTATATTTGTATGCACACACACACACACACACATATATATATATATACATACTGTATATACATACATACAGTGCATATATATTTATATATTTATATATATATATATCTATGTGTTAGACCTTAAACCCACACACTCACATGTACTCACACACACACACACACTCGGAACAGAGCAAAGTCTGCTGTGCGAATGGGACTCTGGCGTCTGCGGAGCATGAACGAGGCCCAGCTGTCGCATGCTCACACACACACACTGCTCATCTGTCTCGCCTGGGGCTGAACACATGCACACACACACACACACACACACACACACTCCTCAACACTGAACACACTTATTCTCAACACTAATGCACAAACGGGAGTGTTTGTAATTACTCTGACGGGGCTGCATGAAGGACGCTTCTGTCTACAAAACCACACGCATGATTTATACACACTGATATTCAGAATAAAACTAAACCTAACTAACAAAATAAATAAATAAATAGTAGCTAAAAAGAGTAAAACAAGATAGTTAACATTAGATAACTGCATTAGTTAACATTAATGATCTATTAATCTTAGCAAATATTAATCTTAACATTTACTCATACTTTTTTAAAATCAAATGTTGTGTCTGTTAATATTATTTCATGGATTTGAGCTAATATTAACTAACAACAAAGAGTTAAATAATTTTATAAAATTCCAACTAATTTAACCAAACATGAATAAATCTTGATCTTTTTTAAATGACTTTGGATTGAAGCACATGATAAATGCAAACATTATGTATTTTAAATTAAATTGAATCATTTAAATGATATCACACAATATTACACCATATTATAATATTATTTCTTAATTTATGTTAATTTCTAAATTTACCAGTACATTAAAATGAAATGATTTAGAATTATAATTTGAACACGAGAGCACCACACAAAAAAATAATGAATAGCTGATTTTTTAAATACAATTATTTAACTAATTTTAGTGACTCATGAATACTCTAACAAATGTGTTGCTGATTGTAGGTTAATGTTAGTTAATGCATTAGTAATGAGACGGAAATTATAAGAAGGAATATGTAGAAAAATAAGCTACTGTTGGATCCTTTTCACCCTGGTAAGGCCACTGTTGTTCAGTCACTCACGTGACACTGTTTCTGTCAAACACACTGAAGGCCTGGAGCTAAACATGATCATCCAATCACAGCTGAGCTTATGAGGCGTGTCATGCTCTGATCATCAAAACAAACTCAAACCGCTCTGTGTGTGTGTGTGTGTGTGTGTGTGTGAGAGAGAGATCAGGTTAGTTACTCAGTGCCGCTGCTAAACCTGAATCTGGGATAATAAATGCTTCTTGTTTAGCCGTACTGAAATTACACTGATTTACTTCTACAAACTGAGAAAAGATGAATCTGAGATATTCAGGAGATCTTCAGGAGATGTTCTGATTAGATGTTCAGGAGATATTCAGGAGATGGTCTGATTAGATGTTGATATTAACGTGATGTTCAGGAGATGTCCAGCCGATGTTCAGGAGATGTTCAGGAGATGTTCTGATGTTCAGGAGATGTTCTGATGTTAATATAATGTTCTGATGTTCAGGAGATGTTCTGATTAGATGTTGATGTTAAGGTGATGTTCAGGAGATGTTCAGGAGATGTTCAGGAGATGCCCAGGAGATGTTCAGGAGATGTTCAGGAGATGCCCAGGAGATGTTCAGGAGATGTTCAGGAGATGTCCAGGAGATGCCCAGGAGATGTTCAGGAGATGTCCAGGAGATGTTCAGGAGATGCTCAGGAGATGTTCAGGAGATGTCCAGGAGATGTCCAGGAGATGTTCAGGAGATGTCCAGGAGATGTCCAGGAGATGTTCAGGAGATGCCCAGGAAATGTCCAGGAGATGTCCAGGAGATGTCCAGGAGATGCCAGGAAATGTTCAGGAGATGTCCAGGAGATGTTCAGGAGATGTCCAGGAGATGTTCAGGAGATGTCCAGGAGATGTTCAGGAGATGTCCAGGAGATGTCCAGGAGATGTTCAGGAGATGCTCAGGAGATGTTCAGGAGATGTCCAGGAGATGTCCAGGAGATGTTCAGGAGATGTTCAGGAGATGTCCAGGAGATGTCCAGGAGATGTTCAGGAGATGCCCAGGAGATGTCCAGGAGATGTCCAGGAGATGTTCAGGAGATGTCCAGGAGATGTTCAGGAGATGTCCAGGAGATGTTCAGGAGATGTCCAGGAGATGTTCAGGAGATGTTCAGGAGATGTTCAGGAGATGTCCAGGAGATGTTCAGGAGATGTTCAGGAGATGTCCAGGAGATGTTCAGGAGATGTCCAGGAGATGTTCAGGAGATGTCCAGGAGATGTTCAGGAGATGTCCAGGAGATGTCCAGGAGATGTTCAGGAGATGTTCAGGAGATGTCAGGAGATGTTCAGGAGATGCCCAGGAAATGTCCAGGAGATGTTCAGGAGATGTCCAGGAGATGTTCAGGAGATGTCCAGGAGATGTTCAGGAGATGTTCAGGAGATGTCCAGGGGATGTCAGGAGATGTTCAGGAGATGTCCAGGAGATGTCCAGGAGATGTTCAGGAGATGCCCAGGAAATGTTCAGGAGATGTTCAGGAGATGTCAGGAGATGTTCAGGAGATGTTCAGGAGATGCCAGGAAATGTCAGGAGATGTTCAGGAGATGTTCAGAGATGTCCAGGAGATGTTCAGGAGATGTCCAGGAGATGTTCAGGAGACGTCCAGGAGATGTTCAGGAGATGTTCAGGAGATGTTCAGGAGATGTTCAGGAGATGTTCAGGAGATGTCCAGAAGATGTTCAAGAGATGTCCAGGAGATGTTCAGGAGATGTCCAGGAGATGTCCAGGAGATGTTCAGGAGATGTTCTGATGTTCAGGAGATGTTCTGATGTTAAAATGATGTTCCAATGTTCAGGAGATGTTCAGGAAATGTTAATATGATGTTCTGATGTTCAGGAGATGTTCAGGAGATGTTAATATGATGTTTGGATGTTCAGGAGATGTTAATATGATGTTCTGATGTTCAGGAGATGTTCTGAGGAGTTGTTCTGATCAGATGATGTTCAGGAGATGTTCTGATTAGATGTTCAGGAGATGTTAAGGTGATACTCAGGAGATGTTCTGATTAGATGTTCAGGAGATGTCCAGGAGATATTCAGGAAATGTTAATATGATGTTCTGATGTTCAGGAGATGTTCAGGAGATGTTCTGATTGATGTTCAGGAGATGTTCAGGAGATGTTCTGATTAGATGTTCAGGAGATGTTAAGGTGATGTTCAGGAGATGTTCAGGAGATGTTCTGATTAGATGTTCTGATTAGATGTTCAGGAGATGTCCAGGAGATGTTCAGGAGATGTTAATATGATGTTCTGATGTTCAGGAGATGTTCTGGTGATTTTCAGGAGATGTTAATATGATATTCTGATGTTCAGGAGATGTTTAGGAGATGTTAATATGATGTTCTGATGTTCAGGAGATGTTCTGAGGAGTTGTTCTGATCAGATGTTCAGGAGATGTTAATGTGATGTTCTGATGTTTAAGAGATGTTCTGATGTTCAGGAGATGTTCAGGAGATGTTAAGGTGATGTTCTGGAGATGTTCAGGAGATGTTAAGGTGATGTTCAGGAGATGTTAAGGTGATGTTCAGGAGATGTTGAGATGTTCAGGAGATGTTCTGATTTGATGTTTAGGAGATGTTCTGATTAGATGTTCAGGAGATTTCCAGGAGATGTTTAGGAGATGTTAATATGATGTTCTGATGTTCAGGAGATGTTCTGAGGAGTTGTTCTGGTCAGATGTTCAGGAGATGTTAATGTGATGTTCTGATGTTTAAGAGATGTTCTGATGTTCAGGAGATGTTCAGGAGATGTTTTGAGGAGTTGTTCTGATCCGATGTTCTGTGTTTGGTTCACAGGATGAACGAGGAGCAGATTGCCACCGTCTGCCTGTCGGTGTTGAAGGCGCTGTCGTACCTCCACACACAGGGTGTCATCCACCGAGACATCAAGAGCGACTCCATCCTGCTCACCAGTGACGGACGCGTGAGTAGAATAATATAAGAACATATAACCAGGGTTTAAAATGAACTTTTCTTTCACCGACCAATTTGGCTACTAAAGTTTTAAGTTACCGGCGATTCAAAACTTCTACTAGCCAAATATATATTTATATATTTATATAAAATAAAATTATGATTTTATACATTAGTTTCTTATTCAAACTAAAGAACATAAAAATGTCTTTTATCTGTTAACCGAATGCTTTTTAATCTTTAATCTCGTCGAAATAGCGCACCATTATTTGTAGTGTAGTGACGAGTGTGTTCAAGTAAGCCAGATATGAGCAGATTCTGCACAATATGCTATATTTTACATATCACGATGACTCATGAGTATTTGCGCTAAATCTGCGCAGATTTGGCTACACGAACTTCCCCAGCAAAATGAGTAAACATAACAAGTAACGCCAAATTGGCTAGTGATTTGACAGCGTTAATCGCCACAGATTTGATTTAATTTGAATATCGCCAACTGGCTTGCTCAGTTGGGGATATTGAAATGAATTATCAATCAGTAATACCCTTGATCACCAAATGTGGATTTGATTGATACTGTGAAGCTGCTTTGATGCAATCTATATTGTGAAAAGCGCTATATAAATATACTTGACTTGAGATGATTTTTACCCCAATTTTTGCGGGTGTTCATTTCAAACCCTTCATATAACCCATGACATGCAGTCGTGTGAAGTACTGAATCATCTTCCTCCACATGTGACTGTTTGTAGAGTTGCATACATAAACGTGAGGACAGAAAAGTGATCAGGGATAATTAGCAACTTCACTAGTCCCAAGTAATTAAATCGTGTCTCCCACCTTGTAATTAGCTGAGAGAACATGACAAATGAAGGGGTGATAAGTGGTTAATCAGCTTTGCATTGTCCTATACGTCCCTCGCAGATCAAGCTCTCGGATTTCGGCTTCTGTGCTCAAGTGTCTAAGGAGGTTCCCAAGAGAAAGTCTCTGGTGGGAACGCCGTACTGGATGGCTCCAGAGGTCATCTCCCGATTACCCTACGGCACTGAGGTACACATTCATGAGTTATATGAAGATATAGTCCAGCAATGAGTAGGTTAACTATAGACCCGGTGAGTTGCACACTTCTAGCCAAAATAACCTTCAATTTGGTTTTTTTGCCAAAATAACTTGCAAGATTTATGATATAACATCATAGCAAAGTCAACAGTTATTGCAAGGTGTTTGCTTTCATTTCTTTGACATGTTCTATGCTATTTGTAGCCCACTTATAGTCAAAACTGGTTCATTGTAGTTTTTGTCAAGGCAGCGCATGAGATGGTTGGCCAATGTCAATAATATCTACAAGATATCAGTGTCGTTAGGTGTATTAGACGTCTTTTAAATGCAAAATTGTTTGCTGGGTATGTATATTTCTTTTGTTTATATAGCAATGAGGTTTATTGTATTTGGTCTGTCTATAGTCTGTGAAGTTTTTCACTGTACTTGGTAACTTGTACACATGACAATAAAAACTTACTTGACTTAACTTGGTGGCACTGCTGTCCCGTGTGTGTGTATGTGTGTGTAGGTGGACATCTGGTCTCTGGGCATCATGGTGATTGAGATGGTGGATGGAGAACCTCCGTACTTCAACGAGCCTCCTCTTCAGGCCATGAGACGCATACGGGACAACCTGCCGCCTCGACTCAAAGAGTCCCATAAGGTGATTAGTTGCACTTATAAAGGAGGGTGCCCTTTTCTGTTTTTTTTTAAATTTTCTCCTGGTTTTGGTCAAGTTCGGGAGTCAAGGAAGTCATATTGGTTTTTTGTATTTTCTTTTCCTTTGTGACAGGTAAGATAGATCTAAAACTTAGGTAAACTCCATTTGGTTTGTTGGTTTAGCCGTTCCCCTCCTGAAGCCTTTTTGTGCTACTGTTACAATTTCTTTTCAGAATAAATCAAATTTACAGTTACGTTCCCCTCAATCCCGAGACTAACCTTGAAAAGGGGAAACGTAACACATGTGAGCGAAAACATCCTGATGAGCAACTCAAAATTTCGACCCGAAAAAAACGACAGTGGTACCGCTGTCGTTTTTTTTGACGCAAAAAGAATTGTTTCTCCAATCTTCTTGAAACTCTGGATTCTGATAGAGGGCCATGGGACTTAGACGTTGCAAAAATGGAGGCTCTAGACCCTTCCAGAGCTGAGATATTGAGATATTTATAATGGCGTAAATGCTACGTGGGATCTCAATATCTCAGCTCTGGAAGGGTCTAGACTCTAGAGCCTCCATTTTTGCACTCAGGTCTAAGTCTCATGGCCCTCTATAAGAGTCCAGAGTAACAAGAAGATCAGAGAAACTCAAAATTTCGACCTAAAAAAAAAAACGACAGTGTTACCCCTGTCGTTTTTTTTTTGGCGTGAAAAAATAAGTTTCTCTGATCTTCTTGAAACTCTGGATTCTGATAGAGGTCCATGGGACTTAGACCTGAGTGCAAAAATGGAGGCTCTAGACCCTTCCAGAGCTGAGATATTGAGATCCCATGAAGCATTTATGCCATTATAGAAATAGTGGGTGAAAAATTCGGACTATATATCTCACAATTCTGACTTTATATCTCGCAATTGTGACTTTATATCAAGTAACGTCAGGTGTGTGTTGAACATCTTCTGTGGTGTGTGTTTCGGTTCAGGTGTCGTCGGTCCTGCGAGCCTTCCTGGACCTGATGCTAGTGCGTGAGCCGTCCCAGCGCGCATCAGCGCTCGAGCTCCTGCAGAACCCCTTCCTGAAGCTGTCCGGGCCGCCGGCCTGCATCGTTCCTCTGATGCGCCATTACCGCCACCGCTGAGGTCACATGATGCTGGAGTCACATGATGCTTTCATCATCAACGGAACAGAAGAGCGGTTGCGCCTCGGCCCGCTAGCGTTCTGTTGATCCCGTGGTGGATCCATCGGGCCACACGATAGAGTCTCTTAACCAACAAGCGTCTTTTTCACTGTCGTCTTCTCACGCTAACTATTTTAGAGCAATTGTAAGTTTTACTTGTACAGTTTTGATAAACAGCAGTATTTTTGTTGTGTTGTTACCATGGTGAAATGGGCAGTGTTACATAGAACTTGAGTTTCTGCAAAATAATGTTAATATTAATAATAATAATAATAATAAAAACTTTCCTACTGTTTATATTTAATTTTTTTGAAGATGGTCATTTAAACGCCCTGTTGCAGACAGATGAATCGGAATATATTTATTTATTCTGCATTTGTAGATACTGCCGGCCGTCAGAGTTTTCTACGCTGTATTGATTTCTGATTCCTCAGTAGTGTGGCCTTTTCCATCTCATTCTCACCGTCTGCCGTCGCTCATGTGTGTAAATCACCCACACTTCATTCCTTCATCCGACCTCTAGCAATATTACCGTGTTTGGCACAATAATGGATCACGTGTGTTTTCTAGTCTCACCTGTGTCTCATTGGTCACTGTGATCTGTAAATATGAACGTGTGTTTCACCTGTAGAAATATACAGATCCAGCCGCCATGTTGCTTCTGTACCGTGATCTCGCATGTGTGTCACTGAAAGCTGCTTTCAATAAAAAACACAAATGTGTCCACGTGCCATCATGTGTTTTATCAGCATTCTGCTTGGCTTTACGCCCTTATAATCACACACACACACACACACACACACACACACACACACTCTCTCTCTCTCACACACACACAGTGTCTTTTACCTTCATTTCTCCAAAGAACTTCTCGGAAATTAAAACTGAATGACTATTAATATACTCCACGGACATACTAATCAAGATCAGTAATAAATATGAAAGCAGTATATTTGAAGTTTATTGCAGCTTGAGTTATATCTGGAGCTCTTGTTTAAAACATGATTCTGCAGATTCCCTTTCCTCAAACATCTGCAGGTCTTCAAATACATCCTAAAAGCCAGATTGGTGAAAAATCTTTTTATTTTCTTGTAATAATGTTTTTTTAAGAATATGATGACAGTAATGTACTGTACTACCACAAATGAGGCACTCAGAAATCTTAATACATTTATGGGAGAATGTTCCTGCTGGAAACGCCGATGTGAGACAGAGGACACGAAACTAAACAGCCTACTTCTGTTCAGACTGCTGTTCATTTAGAGGTATATAAACTCACACATGAGAACTAAAATAGTCCATATGAATAAGATATTTTCACATGTGTGTGTGGAAGGAGCTCGAGCTGGTTCCGTCCTGAGGTCGTGATGTGAGCTCGTCGTGTTTGTCTGAGACAGTAGACCTTATCCAGAGCAGCGCCACACTGAGTGATACACTTACTGTGTGAAGCGGTGTGATGCTCCTCCATCAGGGATGATTTTCCACAGCTCATGTTGTCTGGAGTTTATTTTTGTTTTGTCTACTGAAATTTCTTGTAAAGATATTTTTTACATTATTGTTTTGTCAGCAGAACAATCCAAAAGCACATTAAATAGCAGTATACCCCACTGAAGAGATGCATGTCTATCCCTCACAGCGTCTCTCACGATCAAAGATGGCGCTGCTGTGAGCCGTGGAGGACACCAGATTTATTTCCTGAACATTTCTAACAAAATCTTTTTAAAGCCAAATGTAGTGTCCTGGTCCTTAACAACTATATAAACATTCACGCATTCACGAGATATTTATAATGGCATAAATGCTACGTGGGATCTCAATATCTCAGCTCTAGAAGGGTCTAGAGACTCCATTTTTGCACTCAGGTCTAAGTCTCATGGCCCTCTATCAGAATCCCGAGTTTCAAGAAGATCAGAGAAACTCAAAATTTCGACCTAAAAAAAAAACGACAGTGTCTTACCCCTGTCGTTTTTTTTTTTTGGCGCGAAAAAATAAGTTTCTCCAATCTTTTTGAAACTCTGGATTCTGATAGAGGGCCATGGGACTTAGACCTGAGTGCAAAAATGGAGTCTCTAGACCCTTCCAGAGCTGAGATATTGAGATCCCACGTAGCATTTACGCCATTATAAATATCTCAATATCTCAGCTCTGGAAGGGTCTAGAGCAGGGATGGGCAACTTTGATGATAGTGAGGGCCACAAATATTTTATTATCACTACCCGAGGGCCAAATGTGATGTGCACTTCCACCAATGGGATTTTGGAGAATTAGAGGTACCATTTTAGAAGAAAACATATGTAGGTGTGTCTTTATTACAGACTCTGCTAGTAAATCAACCTGCATATCCATATTCAATTATTTCCTCAGCTTCTTTTAATGAATGAACTTTTAACATAAACAAAGACACATTGCTGTGGCATTACTGTGTTTTTAATATTATTCCAGTGAAAACATGTTGGGCTCTCAAAAAACACACAATGATTGCACAAAACTGAAAAGTAGCCTATTAAGTAAAAAATAAATAAATGGGATATTGGAAAATAAAAAAAAACTACCATTTTAGAAGAACAAAACATATGTATGTCTTTATTACAGACTCTGAAATGTTTAGTGAACCAACCTGCATTTCCATACTTAATTATTTTTCTGCTTCTATTCATTAATGAACTTAACAAACTTTTTTTCAATTATTTTTTTATTATTCCAGTGTAAACATTGTGGGCTCTCAAAAAACATTTACTGATGGCACAAAATTAAAGAAAGTATTAAGTGAAGCATACTTTTCACCATAGGCTGCTGCTTTATATCACCTACAGAGGGAAGTTTACAGTTAATGAGATACTTGTGGTTTCTCTTGCTGGCGTACAATAGACTGGATGTCAATGTCAATGTTAGTGCAGCCAATCCTCATGAGCTGAAACAGAACGTCATCGCTGATCCTGTTTCTCTCTTTCGACTTGATATATTTCATTTCCCTTTGAATTCTGTAAATAGGTAGTCTGTTTCCCATCTCGTCTGAAAAGTGCGATTTTCTTGGTTCAGTTTTCTTTTTTTCCCGCTCATGGTTCTCTTCATCGTTGACTGTAGTGACGCTGGTCAGAGTCGTCCAACTAAGCATGTTTTGCATGAAGGCGCCCTCTATCGGTATACTTTATCATTACATTTGGAATTGGTTCAGATGCGCAACCGGTTTTCACGCGATAAAATATATGAAACCAACATTTCTATGGTATTTGAAAATTGACCCGCGGGCCGCACTGAGTGAGGAGGCGGGCCACATGTGGCCCGTAGGCCGCCAGTTGCCCATCCCTGATTTTTTTTGCCCATCCTTTAATTTTTCGCCCGAAAAAAAACCGAAAGGGGTACCACTGTCGTTTTTTTTTTTTCGGGTCGAATTTTTGAGTTTCGATATCTCAGCTCTGGAAGGGTCTAGAGCCTCCATTTTTGCACCCAGGTTTAAATCTCATGGCCCTCTATCAGAATCCAGAGTTTTGAGAAGATTGGAGAAACTTAATTTTTCGCCCGAAAAAAAAAACGAAAGGGGTACCACTGTCGTTTTTTTTTCGGGTCGAATTTTTGAGTTTCGATATCTCAGCTCTGGAAAGGTCTAGAGCCTCCATTTTTGCACTCAGGTTTAAGTCTCATGGCCCTCTATCAGAATCCAGAGTTTTGAGAAGATTGGAGACACTTCATTTTTCGCCCCCAAAAAAACCCGTAAGGGGTACCACTGTCGTTTTTTTTTTGGGTCGAACTTTTGAGTTTCGATATCTCAGCTCTGGAAGGGTCTAGAGCCTCCATTTTTGCACTCAGGTTTAAGTCTCATGGCCCTCTATCAGAATCCAGAGTTTTGAGAAGATTGGAGAAACTTAATTTTTCGCCCGAAAAAAAAACGAAAGGGGTACCACTGTCGTTTTTTTTTCGGGTCGAATTTTTGAGATTCGATATCTCAGCTCTGGAAGGGTCTAGAGCCTCCATTTTTGCACTCAGGTTTAAGTCTCATGGCCCTCTATCAGAATCCAGAGTTTTGAAAAGATTGGAGAAACTTAATTTTTCGCCCCCCAAAAAAAAAAACGTAAGGGGTACCACTGTCGTTTTTTTTTGGGGTCGAATTTTTGAGTTTCGATATCTCAGCTCTGGAAGGGTCTAGAGCCTCCATTTTTGCACTCAGCTTTAAGTCTCATGGCCCTCTATCAGAATCCAGAGTTTTGAGAAGATTGGAGAAACTTAATTTTTCGCCCGAAAAAAAAAAACGTAAGGGGTACCACTGTCGTTTTTTTTTTCGGGTCGAAATTTTGAGTTTCGATATCTCAGCTCTGGAAGGGTCTAGAGCCTCCATTTTTGCACTCAGGTTTAAGTCTCATGGCCCTCTATCAGAATCCAGAGTTTTGAGAAGATTGGAGAAACTTAATTTTTCGCCCGAAAAAAAAAAAACGAAGGGGTACCACTGTCGTTTTTTTTTTCGGGTCGAATTTTTGAGTTTCGATATCTCAGCTCTGGAAGGGTCTAGAGCCTCCATTTTTGCACTCAGGTTAAGTCTCATGGCCCTCTATCAGAATCCAGAGTTTTGAGAAGATTGGAGAAACTTAATTTTTCGCCCGAAAAAAAAACGAAAGGGGTACCACTGTCGTTTTTTTTTTCGGGTCGAAATTTTTGAGATTCGATATCTCAGCTCTGGAGGGTCTAGAGCCTCCATTTTTGCACTCAGGTTTAAGTCTCATGGCCCTCTATCAGAATCCAGAGTTTTGAGAAGATTGGAGAAACTTAATTTTTCGCCCGAAAAAAAAACGAAAGGGGTACCACTGTCGTTTTTTTTTCGGTCGAATTTTTGAGTTTCGATATCTCAGCTCTGGAAGGTCTAGAGCCTCCATTTTTGCACTCAGGTTTAAGTCTCATGGCCCTCTATCAGAATCCAGAGTTTTGAGAAGATTGGAGAAACTTTTTTTCGCCCAAAAAAAAACGTAAGGGGTACCACTGTCGTTTTTTTTTCGGGTCGAATTTTTGAGTTTCGATATCTCAGCTCTGGAAGGGTCTAGAGCCTCCATTTTTGCACTCAGGTTTAAGTCTCATGGCCCTCTATCAGAATCCAGAGTTTTGAGAAGATTGGAGAAACTTAATTTTTCGCCCAAAAAAAAAAACGTAAGGGGTACCACTGTCGTTTTTTTTCGGGTCGAATTTTTTGTTTCGATATCTCAGCTCTGGAAGGGTCTAGAGCCTCCATTTTTGCACTCAGGTTTAAGTCTCATGGCCCTCTATCAGAATCCAGAGTTTTGAGAAGATTGGAGACACTTAATTTTTCGCCCCAAAAAAAACGTAAGGGGTACCACTGTCGTTTTTTTTTCGGGTCGAATTTTTGAGTTTCGATATCTCAGCTCTGGAAGGGTCTAGAGCCTCCATTTTTGCACTCAGGTTTAAGTCTCATGGTCCTCTATCAGAATCCAGAATTTTGAGAAGATTGGAGACACTTCATTTTTCGCCCCAAAAAAAAAAACGTAAGGGGTACCACTGTCGTTTTTTTTTCGGGTCGAATTTTTGAGTTTCGATATCTCAGCTCTGGAAGGGTCTAGAGCCTCCATTTTTGCACTCAGGTTAAGTCTCATGGCCCTCTATCAGAATCCAGAGTTTTGAGAAGATTGGAGAAACTTATTTTTCGCCCCCAAAAAAAAAAACGTAAGGGGTACCACTGTCGTTTTTTTTTCGGGTCGAATTTTTGAGTTTCGATATCTCAGCTCTGGAAGGGTCTAGAGCCTCCATTTTTGCACTCAGGTTTAAGTCTCATGGCCCTCTATCAGAATCCAGAGTTTTGAGAAGATTGGAGAAACTTAATTTTTCGCCCCGAAAAAAAAACGAAGGGTACCACTGTCGTTTTTTTTTCGGGGTCGAATTTTTGAGTTTCGATATCTCAGCTCTGGAAGGGTCTAGAGCCTCCATTTTTGCACTCAGGTTTAAGTCTCATGGCCCTCTATCAGAATCCAGAGTTTTGAGAAGATTGGAGAAACTTAATTTTTCGCCCAAAAAAAAAAAACGAAAAGGTACCACTGTCGTTTTTTTTTCGGGTCGAATTTTTGAGTTTCGATATCTCAGCTCTGGAAGGGTCTAGAGCCTCCATTTTTGCACTCAGGTTTAAGTCTCATGGCCCTCTATCAGAATCCAGAGTTTTGAGAAGATTGGAGAAACTTAATTTTTCGCCCAAAAAAAAAAACGTAAGGGGTACCACTGTCGTTTTTTTTTTCGGGTCGAATTTTTGAGTTTCGATATCTCAGCTCTGGAAGGGTCTAGAGCCTCCATTTTTGCACTCAGGTTTAAGTCTCATGGCCCTCTATCAGAATCCAGAGTTTTGAGAAGATTGGAGAAACTTAATTTCGCCCCAAAAAAAAAAAACGTAAGGGGTACCACTGTCGTTTTTTTTTTTCGGTCGAATTTTTTGAGTTTCGATATCTCAGCTCTGGAGGGTCTAGAGCCTCCATTTTTGCACTCAGGTTTAAAGTCTCATGGCCCTCTATCAGAATCCAGAGTTTTGAGAAGATTGGAGAAACAAATTTTCGCCCCAAAAAAAAAAAACGAAAGGGGTACCACTGTCGTTTTTTTTCGGGTCGAATTTTTGAGTTTCGATATCTCAGCTCTGGAAGGGTCTAGAGCCTCCATTTTTGCACTCAGGTTTAAGTCTCATGGCCCTCTATCAGAATCCAGAGTTTTGAGAAGATTGGAGAAACTTAATTTTTCGCCCGAAAAAAAAAAAACGAAAGGTACCACTGTCGTTTTTTTTCGGGGTCGAATTTTGAGTTTCGATATCTCAGCTCTGGAAGGGTCTAGAGCCTCCATTTTTGCACTCAGGTTTAAGTCTCATGGCCCTCTATCAGAATCCAGAGTTTTGAGAAGATGGGAGAAACTTAATTTTCGCCCGAAAAAAAAACAAAAACGGGGTACCACTGTCGTTTTTTTTCGGGTCGAATTTTTGAGTTTCGATATCTCAGCTCTGGAAGGTCTAGAGCCTCCATTTTTGCACTCAGGTTTAAGTCTCATGGCCCTCTATCAGAATCCAGAGTTTTGAGAAGATTGGAGAAACTTAATTTTTCGCCCAAAAAAAAAACGAAAGGGGTACCACTGTCGTTTTTTTTTTTCGGGTCGAATTTTTGAGTTTCGATATCTCAGCTCTGGAAGGGCTAGAGCCTCCATTTTTGCACTCAGGTTTAAGTCTCATGGCCCTCTATCAGAATCCAGAGTTTTGAGAAGATGGAGAAACTTAATTTTTCGCCCAAAAAAACGAAAGGGGTACCACTGTCGTTTTTTTTTCGGGTCGAAATTTTTGAGTTTCGATATCTCAGCTCTGGAAGGGTCTAGAGCCTCCATTTTTGCACTCAGGTTAAAGTCTCATGGCCCTCTATCAGAATCCAGAGTTTTGGAAGATTGGAGAAACTTCATTTTTCGCCCCAAAAAAAAAAACGTAAGGGGTACCACTGTCGTTTTTTTTTGGGTCGAATTTTTGAGTTTCGATATCTCAGCTCTGGAAGGGTCTAGAGCCTCCATTTTTTGCACTCAGGTTTAAGTC
>NW_024121377.1:436275-456753 GCF_016745375.1 Pimephales promelas | reverse complement strand
TTTTGAGAAGATTGGAGAACACTTCATTTTTCGCCCAAAAAAAAAAACGTAAGGGTACCACTGTCGTTTTTTTTCGGGTCGAAATTTTGAGATTCGATATCTCAGCTCTGGAAGGGGCTAGAGCCTCCATTTTTGCACTCAGGTTTAAGTCTCATGGCCCTCTATCAGAATCCAGAGTTTTGAGAAGATTGAGACACTTCATTTTTCGCCCAAAAAAAAAACGTAAGGGGTACCACTGTCGTTTTTTTTCGGGTCGAAATTTGAGTTTCGATATCTCAGCTCTGGAAGGGTCTAGAGCCTCCATTTTTGCACTCAGGTTTAAGTCTCATGGCCCTCTATCAGAATCCAGAGTTTGAGAAGATTGGAGACACTTCATTTTTCGCCCAAAAAAAAAAACGTAAGGGGTACCACTGTCGTTTTTTTTTCGGGTCGAAATTTTGAGATTCGATATCTCAGCTCTGGAAGGCTAGAGCCTCCATTTTTGCACTCAGGTTTAAGTCTCATGGCCCTCTATCAGAATCCAGAGTTTTGAGAAGATTGGAGACACTTCATTTTTCGCCCAAAAAAAAAAAAACGTAAGGGTACCACTGTCGTTTTTTTTCGGGTCGAAATTTTGAGATTCGATATCTCAGCTCTGGAAGGGTCTAGAGCCTCCATTTTTGCACTCAGGTTTAAGTATCATGGCCCTCTATCAGAATCCAGAGTTTTGAGAAGATTGGAGACACTTCATTTTCGCCCAAAAAAAAAAACGTAAGGGTACCACTGTCGTTTTTTTTTTCGGGTCGAAATTTTGAGATTCGATATCTCAGCTCTGGAGGGTCTAGAGCCTCCATTTTTGCACTCAGGTTTAAGTCTCATGCCCTCTATCAGAATCCAGAGTTTTGAGAAGATTGGAGACACTTCATTTTTCGCCCAAAAAAAAAAACGTAAGGGGTACCACTGTCGTTTTTTTTTGGGTCGAAATTTTGAGATTCGATATCTCAGCTCTGGAAGGGCTAGAGCCTCCATTTTTGCACTCAGGTTTAAGTCTCATGGCCCTCTATCAGAATCCAGAGTTTTGAGAAGATTGGAGACACTTCATTTTTCGCCCAAAAAAAAAAAACGTAAGGGGTACCACTGTCGTTTTTTTTTTCGGGTCGAAATTTTGAGTTTCGATATCTCAGCTCTGGAAGGTCTAGAGCCTCCATTTTTGCACTCAGGTTTAAGTCTCATGGCCCTCTATCAGAATCCAGAGTTTTGAGAAGATTGGAGACACTTCATTTTTCGCCAAAAAAAAAAAACGTAAGGGGTACCACTGTCGTTTTTTTTTCGGGTCGAAATTTTGAGATTCGATATCTCAGCTCTGGAAGGGCTAGAGCCTCCATTTTTGCACTCAGGTTTAAGTCTCATGGCCCTCTATCAGAATCCAGAGTTTTGAGAAGATTGGAGACACTTCATTTTTCGCCCAAAAAAAAAAAAACGTAAGGGGTACCACTGTCGTTTTTTTTCGGGTCGAAATTTTGAGATTCGATATCTCAGCTCTGGGAGGGTCTAGAGCCTCCATTTTTGCACTCAGGTTTAAGTCTCATGGCCCTCTATCAGAATCCAGAGTTTCGAGAAGATTGGAGACACTTCATTTTTCGCCCAAAAAAACAAACGTAAGGGGTACCACTGTTTTTTTTTTCGGGTCGAAATTTTGAGTTTCGATATCTCAGCTCTGGAAGGGTCTAGAGCCTCCATTTTTGCACTCAGGTTTAAGTCTCATGGCCCTCTATCAGAATCCAGAGTTTTGAGAAGATTGGAGACACTTCATTTTTCGCCCCAAAAAAAAAAACGTAAGGGGTACCACTGTCGTTTTTTTTCGGGTCGAATTTTGAGATTCGATATCTCAGCTCTGGAGGGGCTAGAGCCTCCATTTTTGCACTCAGGTTTAAGTCTCATGGCCCTCTATCAGAATCCAGTTTTGAGAAGATTGGAGAACTTCATTTTTCGCCCCAAAAAAAAAACGTAAGGGTACCACTGTCGTTTTTTTTTCGGGTCGAAATTTTGAGTTTCGATATCTCAGCTCTGGAAGGTCTAGAGCCTCCATTTTTGCACTCAGGTTTAAGTCTCATGGCCCTCTATCAGAATCCAGAGTTTTGAGAAGATTGGAGACACTTCATTTTTCGCCAAAAAAAAAAACGTAAGGGGTACCACTGTCGTTTTTTTTTCGGGTCGAAATTTTGAGATTCGATATCTCAGCTCTGGAAGGGTCTAGAGCCTCCATTTTTGCACTCAGGTTTAAGTCTCATGGCCCTCTATCAGAATCCAGAGTTTTGAGAAGATTGGAGAACTTCATTTTTCCCAAAAAAAAAAAACGTAAGGGTACCACTGTCGTTTTTTTTCGGGTCGAAATTTGAGATTCGATATCTCAGCTCTGGAAGGGTCTAGAGCCTCCATTTTTGCACTCAGGTTTAAGTCTCATGGCCCTCTATCAGAATCCAGAGTTTTGAGAAGATTGGAGACACTTCATTTTTCGCCCAAAAAAAAAAACGTAAGGGGTACCACTGTCGTTTTTTTTTTGGGGCGAAATTTTGAGATTCGATATCTCAGCTCTGGAAGGGGCTAGAGCCTCCATTTTTGCACTCAGGTTTAAGTCTCATGGCCCTCTATCAGAATCCAGAGTTTTGAGAAGATTGGAGACACTTCATTTTTCGCCCAAAAAAAAAAACGTAAGGGGTACCACTGTCGTTTTTTTTTCGGGTCGAAATTTTGAGATTCGATATCTCAGCTCTGGAAGGGTCTAGAGCCTCCATTTTTGCACTCAGGTTTAAGTCTCATGGCCCTCTATCAGAATCCAGAGTTTTGAGAAGATTGGAGACACTTCATTTTTCGCCCAAAAAAAAAAACGTAAGGGGTACCACTGTCGTTTTTTTTTCGGGTCGAAATTTTGAGATTCGATATCTCAGCTCTGGAAGGGTCTAGAGCCTCCATTTTTGCACTCAGGTTTAAGTCTCATGGCCCTCTATCAGAATCCAGAGTTTTGAGAAGATTGGAGACACTTCATTTTTCGCCCAAAAAAAAAAAACGTAAGGGGTACCACTGTCGTTTTTTTTTCGGGTCGAAATTTTGAGATTCGATATCTCAGCTCTGGAAGGGTCTAGAGCCTCCATTTTTGCACTCAGGTTTAAGTCTCATGGCCCTCTATCAGAATCCAGAGTTTTGAGAAGATTGGAGACACTTCATTTTTCGCCCAAAAAAAAAAACGTAAGGGGTACCACTGTCGTTTTTTTTTCGGGTCGAAATTTTGAGATTCGATATCTCAGCTCTGGAAGGGTCTAGAGCCTCCATTTTTGCACTCAGGTTTAAGTCTCATGGCCCTCTATCAGAATCCAGAGTTTTGAGAAGATTGGAGACACTTCATTTTTCGCCCAAAAAAAAAAACGTAAGGGGTACCACTGTCGTTTTTTTTTCGGGTCGAAATTTTGAGATTCGATATCTCAGCTCTGGAAGGGTCTAGAGCCTCCATTTTTGCACTCAGGTTTAAGTCTCATGGCCCTCTATCAGAATCCAGAGTTTTGAGAAGATTGGAGACACTTCATTTTTCGCCCAAAAAAAAAAAACGTAAGGGGTACCACTGTCGTTTTTTTTTCGGGTCGAAATTTTGAGATTCGATATCTCAGCTCTGGAAGGGTCTAGAGCCTCCATTTTTGCACTCAGGTTTAAGTCTCATGGCCCTCTATCAGAATCCAGAGTTTTGAGAAGATTGGAGACACTTCATTTTTCGCCCAAAAAAAAAAAACGTAAGGGGTACCACTGTCGTTTTTTTTTTCGGGTCGAAATTTTGAGATTCGATATCTCAGCTCTGGAAGGGTCTAGAGCCTCCATTTTTGCACTCAGGTTTAAGTCTCATGGCCCTCTATCAGAATCCAGAGTTTTGAGAAGATTGGAGACACTTCATTTTTCGCCCAAAAAAAAAAAACGTAAGGGGTACCACTGTCGTTTTTTTTTCGGGTCGAAATTTTGAGATTCGATATCTCAGCTCTGGAAGGGTCTAGAGCCTCCATTTTTGCACTCAGGTTTAAGTCTCATGGCCCTCTATCAGAATCCAGAGTTTTGAGAAGATTGGAGACACTTCATTTTTCGCCCAAAAAAAAAAAACGTAAGGGGTACCACTGTCGTTTTTTTTTCGGGTCGAAATTTTGAGATTCGATATCTCAGCTCTGGAAGGGTCTAGAGCCTCCATTTTTGCACTCAGGTTTAAGTCTCATGGCCCTCTATCAGAATCCAGAGTTTTGAGAAGATTGGAGACACTTCATTTTTCGCCAAAAAAAAAAAACGTAAGGGGTACCACTGTCGTTTTTTTTTCGGGTCGAAATTTTGAGATTCGATATCTCAGCTCTGGAAGGGTCTAGAGCCTCCATTTTTGCACTCAGGTTTAAGTCTCATGGCCCTCTATCAGAATCCAGAGTTTTGAGAAGATTGGAGACACTTCATTTTTCGCCCAAAAAAAAAAAACGTAAGGGGTACCACTGTCGTTTTTTTTTCGGGTCGAAATTTTGAGATTCGATATCTCAGCTCTGGAAGGGTCTAGAGCCTCCATTTTTGCACTCAGGTTTAAGTCTCATGGCCCTCTATCAGAATCCAGAGTTTTGAGAAGATTGGAGACACTTCATTTTTCGCCCAAAAAAAAAAACGTAAGGGGTACCACTGTCGTTTTTTTTTCGGGTCGAAATTTTGAGATTCGATATCTCAGCTCTGGAAGGGTCTAGAGCCTCCATTTTTGCACTCAGGTTTAAGTCTCATGGCCCTCTATCAGAATCCAGAGTTTTGAGAAGATTGGAGACACTTCATTTTTCGCCCAAAAAAAAAAACGTAAGGGGTACCACTGTCGTTTTTTTTTCGGGTCGAAATTTTGAGATTCGATATCTCAGCTCTGGAAGGGTCTAGAGCCTCCATTTTTGCACTCAGGTTTAAGTCTCATGGCCCTCTATCAGAATCCAGAGTTTTGAGAAGATTGGAGACACTTCATTTTTCGCCCAAAAAAAAAAACGTAAGGGGTACCACTGTCGTTTTTTTTTCGGGTCGAAATTTTGAGATTCGATATCTCAGCTCTGGAAGGGTCTAGAGCCTCCATTTTTGCACTCAGGTTTAAGTCTCATGGCCCTCTATCAGAATCCAGAGTTTTGAGAAGATTGGAGACACTTCATTTTTCGCCCAAAAAAAAAAAACGTAAGGGGTACCACTGTCGTTTTTTTTTCGGGTCGAAATTTTGAGATTCGATATCTCAGCTCTGGAAGGGTCTAGAGCCTCCATTTTTGCACTCAGGTTTAAGTCTCATGGCCCTCTATCAGAATCCAGAGTTTTGAGAAGATTGGAGAAACTTCATTTTTCGCCCAAAAAAAAAACGTAAGGGGTACCACTGTCGTTTTTTTTTCGGGTCGAAATTTTGAGATTCGATATCTCAGCTCTGGAAGGGTCTAGAGCCTCCATTTTTGCACTCAGGTTTAAGTCTCATGGCCCTCTATCAGAATCCAGAGTTTTGAGAAGATTGGAGACACTTCATTTTTCGCCCAAAAAAAAAAACGTAAGGGGTACCACTGTCGTTTTTTTTTCGGGTCGAAATTTTGAGATTCGATATCTCAGCTCTGGAAGGGTCTAGAGCCTCCATTTTTGCACTCAGGTTTAAGTCTCATGGCCCTCTATCAGAATCCAGAGTTTTGAGAAGATTGGAGACACTTCATTTTTCGCCCAAAAAAAAAAACGTAAGGGGTACCACTGTCGTTTTTTTTTCGGGTCGAAATTTTGAGATTCGATATCTCAGCTCTGGAAGGGTCTAGAGCCTCCATTTTTGCACTCAGGTTTAAGTCTCATGGCCCTCTATCAGAATCCAGAGTTTTGAGAAGATTGGAGACACTTCATTTTTCGCCCAAAAAAAAAAACGTAAGGGGTACCACTGTCGTTTTTTTTTCGGGTCGAAATTTTGAGATTCGATATCTCAGCTCTGGAAGGGTCTAGAGCCTCCATTTTTGCACTCAGGTTTAAGTCTCATGGCCCTCTATCAGAATCCAGAGTTTTGAGAAGATTGGAGACACTTCATTTTTCGCCCAAAAAAAAAAACGTAAGGGGTACCACTGTCGTTTTTTTTTCGGGTCGAAATTTTGAGATTCGATATCTCAGCTCTGGAAGGGTCTAGAGCCTCCATTTTTGCACTCAGGTTTAAGTCTCATGGCCCTCTATCAGAATCCAGAGTTTTGAGAAGATTGGAGACACTTCATTTTTCGCCCAAAAAAAAAAACGTAAGGGGTACCACTGTCGTTTTTTTTTCGGGTCGAAATTTTGAGATTCGATATCTCAGCTCTGGAAGGGTCTAGAGCCTCCATTTTTGCACTCAGGTTTAAGTCTCATGGCCCTCTATCAGAATCCAGAGTTTTGAGAAGATTGGAGACACTTCATTTTTCGCCCAAAAAAAAAACGTAAGGGGTACCACTGTCGTTTTTTTTTCGGGTCGAAATTTTGAGATTCGATATCTCAGCTCTGGAAGGGTCTAGAGCCTCCATTTTTGCACTCAGGTTTAAGTCTCATGGCCCTCTATCAGAATCCAGAGTTTTGAGAAGATTGGAGACACTTCATTTTTCGCCCAAAAAAAAAAACGTAAGGGGTACCACTGTCGTTTTTTTTTCGGGTCGAAATTTTGAGATTCGATATCTCAGCTCTGGAAGGGTCTAGAGCCTCCATTTTTGCACTCAGGTTTAAGTCTCATGGCCCTCTATCAGAATCCAGAGTTTTGAGAAGATTGGAGACACTTCATTTTTCGCCCAAAAAAAAAAACGTAAGGGGTACCACTGTCGTTTTTTTTTCGGGTCGAAATTTTGAGATTCGATATCTCAGCTCTGGAAGGGTCTAGAGCCTCCATTTTTGCACTCAGGTTTAAGTCTCATGGCCCTCTATCAGAATCCAGAGTTTTGAGAAGATTGGAGACACTTCATTTTTCGCCCAAAAAAAAAAACGTAAGGGGTACCACTGTCGTTTTTTTTTCGGGTCGAAATTTTGAGATTCGATATCTCAGCTCTGGAAGGGTCTAGAGCCTCCATTTTTGCACTCAGGTTTAAGTCTCATGGCCCTCTATCAGAATCCAGAGTTTTGAGAAGATTGGAGACACTTCATTTTTCGCCCAAAAAAAAAAACGTAAGGGGTACCACTGTCGTTTTTTTTTCGGGTCGAAATTTTGAGATTCGATATCTCAGCTCTGGAAGGGTCTAGAGCCTCCATTTTTGCACTCAGGTTTAAGTCTCATGGCCCTCTATCAGAATCCAGAGTTTTGAGAAGATTGGAGACACTTCATTTTTCGCCCAAAAAAAAAAACGTAAGGGGTACCACTGTCGTTTTTTTTTCGGGTCGAAATTTTGAGATTCGATATCTCAGCTCTGGAAGGGTCTAGAGCCTCCATTTTTGCACTCAGGTTTAAGTCTCATGGCCCTCTATCAGAATCCAGAGTTTTGAGAAGATTGGAGACACTTCATTTTTCGCCCCAAAAAAAAAAACGTAAGGGGTACCACTGTCGTTTTTTTTTCGGGTCGAAATTTTGAGATTCGATATCTCAGCTCTGGAAGGGTCTAGAGCCTCCATTTTTGCACTCAGGTTTAAGTCTCATGGCCCTCTATCAGAATCCAGAGTTTTGAGAAGATTGGAGACACTTCATTTTTCGCCCAAAAAAAAAAACGTAAGGGGTACCACTGTCGTTTTTTTTTCGGGTCGAAATTTTGAGATTCGATATCTCAGCTCTGGAAGGGTCTAGAGCCTCCATTTTTGCACTCAGGTTTAAGTCTCATGGCCCTCTATCAGAATCCAGAGTTTTGAGAAGATTGGAGACACTTCATTTTTCGCCCAAAAAAAAAAACGTAAGGGGTACCACTGTCGTTTTTTTTTCGGGTCGAAATTTTGAGATTCGATATCTCAGCTCTGGAAGGGTCTAGAGCCTCCATTTTTGCACTCAGGTTTAAGTCTCATGGCCCTCTATCAGAATCCAGAGTTTTGAGAAGATTGGAGACACTTCATTTTTCGCCCAAAAAAAAAAAACGTAAGGGGTACCACTGTCGTTTTTTTTTCGGGTCGAAATTTTGAGATTCGATATCTCAGCTCTGGAAGGGTCTAGAGCCTCCATTTTTGCACTCAGGTTTAAGTCTCATGGCCCTCTATCAGAATCCAGAGTTTTGAGAAGATTGGAGACACTTCATTTTTCGCCCAAAAAAAAAAACGTAAGGGGTACCACTGTCGTTTTTTTTTCGGGTCGAAATTTTGAGATTCGATATCTCAGCTCTGGAAGGGTCTAGAGCCTCCATTTTTGCACTCAGGTTTAAGTCTCATGGCCCTCTATCAGAATCCAGAGTTTTGAGAAGATTGGAGACACTTCATTTTTCGCCCAAAAAAAAAAACGTAAGGGGTACCACTGTCGTTTTTTTTTCGGGTCGAAATTTTGAGATTCGATATCTCAGCTCTGGAAGGGTCTAGAGCCTCCATTTTTGCACTCAGGTTTAAGTCTCATGGCCCTCTATCAGAATCCAGAGTTTTGAGAAGATTGGAGACACTTCATTTTTCGCCCAAAAAAAAAAAACGTAAGGGGTACCACTGTCGTTTTTTTTTCGGGTCGAAATTTTGAGATTCGATATCTCAGCTCTGGAAGGGTCTAGAGCCTCCATTTTTGCACTCAGGTTTAAGTCTCATGGCCCTCTATCAGAATCCAGAGTTTTGAGAAGATTGGAGACACTTCATTTTTCGCCCAAAAAAAAAAACGTAAGGGGTACCACTGTCGTTTTTTTTTCGGGTCGAAATTTTGAGATTCGATATCTCAGCTCTGGAAGGGTCTAGAGCCTCCATTTTTGCACTCAGGTTTAAGTCTCATGGCCCTCTATCAGAATCCAGAGTTTTGAGAAGATTGGAGACACTTCATTTTTCGCCCAAAAAAAAAAACGTAAGGGGTACCACTGTCGTTTTTTTTTCGGGTCGAAATTTTGAGATTCGATATCTCAGCTCTGGAAGGGTCTAGAGCCTCCATTTTTGCACTCAGGTTTAAGTCTCATGGCCCTCTATCAGAATCCAGAGTTTTGAGAAGATTGGAGACACTTCATTTTTCGCCCCAAAAAAAAAAACGTAAGGGGTACCACTGTCGTTTTTTTTTTCGGGTCGAAATTTTGAGATTCGATATCTCAGCTCTGGAAGGGTCTAGAGCCTCCATTTTTGCACTCAGGTTTAAGTCTCATGGCCCTCTATCAGAATCCAGAGTTTTGAGAAGATTGGAGACACTTCATTTTTCGCCCAAAAAAAAAAACGTAAGGGGTACCACTGTCGTTTTTTTTTCGGGTCGAAATTTTGAGATTCGATATCTCAGCTCTGGAAGGGTCTAGAGCCTCCATTTTTGCACTCAGGTTTAAGTCTCATGGCCCTCTATCAGAATCCAGAGTTTTGAGAAGATTGGAGACACTTCATTTTTCGCCCAAAAAAAAAAAACGTAAGGGGTACCACTGTCGTTTTTTTTTCGGGTCGAAATTTTGAGATTCGATATCTCAGCTCTGGAAGGGTCTAGAGCCTCCATTTTTGCACTCAGGTTTAAGTCTCATGGCCCTCTATCAGAATCCAGAGTTTTGAGAAGATTGGAGACACTTCATTTTTCGCCCAAAAAAAAAAACGTAAGGGGTACCACTGTCGTTTTTTTTTCGGGTCGAAATTTTGAGATTCGATATCTCAGCTCTGGAAGGGTCTAGAGCCTCCATTTTTGCACTCAGGTTTAAGTCTCATGGCCCTCTATCAGAATCCAGAGTTTTGAGAAGATTGGAGACACTTCATTTTTCGCCCAAAAAAAAAAAACGTAAGGGGTACCACTGTCGTTTTTTTTTCGGGTCGAAATTTTGAGATTCGATATCTCAGCTCTGGAAGGGTCTAGAGCCTCCATTTTTGCACTCAGGTTTAAGTCTCATGGCCCTCTATCAGAATCCAGAGTTTTGAGAAGATTGGAGACACTTCATTTTTCGCCCAAAAAAAAAAAACGTAAGGGGTACCACTGTCGTTTTTTTTTCGGGTCGAAATTTTGAGATTCGATATCTCAGCTCTGGAAGGGTCTAGAGCCTCCATTTTTGCACTCAGGTTTAAGTCTCATGGCCCTCTATCAGAATCCAGAGTTTTGAGAAGATTGGAGACACTTCATTTTTCGCCCAAAAAAAAAAACGTAAGGGGTACCACTGTCGTTTTTTTTTCGGGTCGAAATTTTGAGATTCGATATCTCAGCTCTGGAAGGGTCTAGAGCCTCCATTTTTGCACTCAGGTTTAAGTCTCATGGCCCTCTATCAGAATCCAGAGTTTTGAGAAGATTGGAGACACTTCATTTTTCGCCCAAAAAAAAAAACGTAAGGGGTACCACTGTCGTTTTTTTTTCGGGTCGAAATTTTGAGATTCGATATCTCAGCTCTGGAAGGGTCTAGAGCCTCCATTTTTGCACTCAGGTTTAAGTCTCATGGCCCTCTATCAGAATCCAGAGTTTTGAGAAGATTGGAGACACTTCATTTTTCGCCCAAAAAAAAAAACGTAAGGGGTACCACTGTCGTTTTTTTTTCGGGTCGAAATTTTGAGATTCGATATCTCAGCTCTGGAAGGGTCTAGAGCCTCCATTTTTGCACTCAGGTTTAAGTCTCATGGCCCTCTATCAGAATCCAGAGTTTTGAGAAGATTGGAGACACTTCATTTTTCGCCCAAAAAAAAAAAACGTAAGGGGTACCACTGTCGTTTTTTTTTCGGGTCGAAATTTTGAGATTCGATATCTCAGCTCTGGAAGGGTCTAGAGCCTCCATTTTTGCACTCAGGTTTAAGTCTCATGGCCCTCTATCAGAATCCAGAGTTTTGAGAAGATTGGAGACACTTCATTTTTCGCCCAAAAAAAAAAACGTAAGGGGTACCACTGTCGTTTTTTTTTCGGGTCGAAATTTTGAGATTCGATATCTCAGCTCTGGAAGGGTCTAGAGCCTCCATTTTTGCACTCAGGTTTAAGTCTCATGGCCCTCTATCAGAATCCAGAGTTTTGAGAAGATTGGAGACACTTCATTTTTCGCCCAAAAAAAAAAAACGTAAGGGGTACCACTGTCGTTTTTTTTTCGGGTCGAAATTTTGAGATTCGATATCTCAGCTCTGGAAGGGTCTAGAGCCTCCATTTTTGCACTCAGGTTTAAGTCTCATGGCCCTCTATCAGAATCCAGAGTTTTGAGAAGATTGGAGACACTTCATTTTTCGCCCAAAAAAAAAAAACGTAAGGGGTACCACTGTCGTTTTTTTTTCGGGTCGAAATTTTGAGATTCGATATCTCAGCTCTGGAAGGGTCTAGAGCCTCCATTTTTGCACTCAGGTTTAAGTCTCATGGCCCTCTATCAGAATCCAGAGTTTTGAGAAGATTGGAGACACTTCATTTTTCGCCCAAAAAAAAAAAACGTAAGGGGTACCACTGTCGTTTTTTTTTCGGGTCGAAATTTTGAGATTCGATATCTCAGCTCTGGAAGGGTCTAGAGCCTCCATTTTTGCACTCAGGTTTAAGTCTCATGGCCCTCTATCAGAATCCAGAGTTTTGAGAAGATTGGAGACACTTCATTTTTCGCCCAAAAAAAAAAACGTAAGGGGTACCACTGTCGTTTTTTTTTCGGGTCGAAATTTTGAGATTCGATATCTCAGCTCTGGAAGGGTCTAGAGCCTCCATTTTTGCACTCAGGTTTAAGTCTCATGGCCCTCTATCAGAATCCAGAGTTTTGAGAAGATTGGAGACACTTCATTTTTCGCCCAAAAAAAAAAACGTAAGGGGTACCACTGTCGTTTTTTTTTCGGGTCGAAATTTTGAGATTCGATATCTCAGCTCTGGAAGGGTCTAGAGCCTCCATTTTTGCACTCAGGTTTAAGTCTCATGGCCCTCTATCAGAATCCAGAGTTTTGAGAAGATTGGAGACACTTCATTTTTCGCCCAAAAAAAAAAAACGTAAGGGGTACCACTGTCGTTTTTTTTTCGGGTCGAAATTTTGAGATTCGATATCTCAGCTCTGGAAGGGTCTAGAGCCTCCATTTTTGCACTCAGGTTTAAGTCTCATGGCCCTCTATCAGAATCCAGAGTTTTGAGAAGATTGGAGACACTTCATTTTTCGCCCAAAAAAAAAAACGTAAGGGGTACCACTGTCGTTTTTTTTTCGGGTCGAAATTTTGAGATTCGATATCTCAGCTCTGGAAGGGTCTAGAGCCTCCATTTTTGCACTCAGGTTTAAGTCTCATGGCCCTCTATCAGAATCCAGAGTTTTGAGAAGATTGGAGACACTTCATTTTTCGCCCAAAAAAAAAAAACGTAAGGGGTACCACTGTCGTTTTTTTTTCGGGTCGAAATTTTGAGATTCGATATCTCAGCTCTGGAAGGGTCTAGAGCCTCCATTTTTGCACTCAGGTTTAAGTCTCATGGCCCTCTATCAGAATCCAGAGTTTTGAGAAGATTGGAGACACTTCATTTTTCGCCCAAAAAAAAAAACGTAAGGGGTACCACTGTCGTTTTTTTTTTCGGGTCGAAATTTTGAGATTCGATATCTCAGCTCTGGAAGGGTCTAGAGCCTCCATTTTTGCACTCAGGTTTAAGTCTCATGGCCCTCTATCAGAATCCAGAGTTTTGAGAAGATTGGAGACACTTCATTTTTCGCCCCAAAAAAAAAAACGTAAGGGGTACCACTGTCGTTTTTTTTTCGGGTCGAAATTTTGAGATTCGATATCTCAGCTCTGGAAGGGTCTAGAGCCTCCATTTTTGCACTCAGGTTTAAGTCTCATGGCCCTCTATCAGAATCCAGAGTTTTGAGAAGATTGGAGACACTTCATTTTTCGCCCAAAAAAAAAAACGTAAGGGGTACCACTGTCGTTTTTTTTTCGGGTCGAAATTTTGAGATTCGATATCTCAGCTCTGGAAGGGTCTAGAGCCTCCATTTTTGCACTCAGGTTTAAGTCTCATGGCCCTCTATCAGAATCCAGAGTTTTGAGAAGATTGGAGACACTTCATTTTTCGCCCAAAAAAAAAAAACGTAAGGGGTACCACTGTCGTTTTTTTTTCGGGTCGAAATTTTGAGATTCGATATCTCAGCTCTGGAAGGGTCTAGAGCCTCCATTTTTGCACTCAGGTTTAAGTCTCATGGCCCTCTATCAGAATCCAGAGTTTTGAGAAGATTGGAGACACTTCATTTTTCGCCCAAAAAAAAAAACGTAAGGGGTACCACTGTCGTTTTTTTTTCGGGTCGAAATTTTGAGATTCGATATCTCAGCTCTGGAAGGGTCTAGAGCCTCCATTTTTGCACTCAGGTTTAAGTCTCATGGCCCTCTATCAGAATCCAGAGTTTTGAGAAGATTGGAGACACTTCATTTTTCGCCCAAAAAAAAAAACGTAAGGGGTACCACTGTCGTTTTTTTTTCGGGTCGAAATTTTGAGATTCGATATCTCAGCTCTGGAAGGGTCTAGAGCCTCCATTTTTGCACTCAGGTTTAAGTCTCATGGCCCTCTATCAGAATCCAGAGTTTTGAGAAGATTGGAGACACTTCATTTTTCGCCCAAAAAAAAAAACGTAAGGGGTACCACTGTCGTTTTTTTTTCGGGTCGAAATTTTGAGATTCGATATCTCAGCTCTGGAAGGGTCTAGAGCCTCCATTTTTGCACTCAGGTTTAAGTCTCATGGCCCTCTATCAGAATCCAGAGTTTTGAGAAGATTGGAGACACTTCATTTTTCGCCCAAAAAAAAAAACGTAAGGGGTACCACTGTCGTTTTTTTTTCGGGTCGAAATTTTGAGATTCGATATCTCAGCTCTGGAAGGGTCTAGAGCCTCCATTTTTGCACTCAGGTTTAAGTCTCATGGCCCTCTATCAGAATCCAGAGTTTTGAGAAGATTGGAGACACTTCATTTTTCGCCCAAAAAAAAAAACGTAAGGGGTACCACTGTCGTTTTTTTTTCGGGTCGAAATTTTGAGATTCGATATCTCAGCTCTGGAAGGGTCTAGAGCCTCCATTTTTGCACTCAGGTTTAAGTCTCATGGCCCTCTATCAGAATCCAGAGTTTTGAGAAGATTGGAGACACTTCATTTTTCGCCCAAAAAAAAAAAACGTAAGGGGTACCACTGTCGTTTTTTTTTCGGGTCGAAATTTTGAGATTCGATATCTCAGCTCTGGAAGGGTCTAGAGCCTCCATTTTTGCACTCAGGTTTAAGTCTCATGGCCCTCTATCAGAATCCAGAGTTTTGAGAAGATTGGAGACACTTCATTTTTCGCCCAAAAAAAAAAACGTAAGGGGTACCACTGTCGTTTTTTTTTCGGGTCGAAATTTTGAGATTCGATATCTCAGCTCTGGAAGGGTCTAGAGCCTCCATTTTTGCACTCAGGTTTAAGTCTCATGGCCCTCTATCAGAATCCAGAGTTTTGAGAAGATTGGAGACACTTCATTTTTCGCCCAAAAAAAAAAACGTAAGGGGTACCACTGTCGTTTTTTTTTCGGGTCGAAATTTTGAGATTCGATATCTCAGCTCTGGAAGGGTCTAGAGCCTCCATTTTTGCACTCAGGTTTAAGTCTCATGGCCCTCTATCAGAATCCAGAGTTTTGAGAAGATTGGAGAAACTTCATTTTTCGCCCCAAAAAAAAAAACGTAAGGGGTACCACTGTCGTTTTTTTTTTCGGGTCGAAATTTTGAGATTCGATATCTCAGCTCTGGAAGGGTCTAGAGCCTCCATTTTTGCACTCAGGTTTAAGTCTCATGGCCCTCTATCAGAATCCAGAGTTTTGAGAAGATTGGAGACACTTCATTTTTCGCCCAAAAAAAAAAACGTAAGGGGTACCACTGTCGTTTTTTTTTCGGGTCGAAATTTTGAGATTCGATATCTCAGCTCTGGAAGGGTCTAGAGCCTCCATTTTTGCACTCAGGTTTAAGTCTCATGGCCCTCTATCAGAATCCAGAGTTTTGAGAAGATTGGAGACACTTCATTTTTCGCCCAAAAAAAAAAACGTAAGGGGTACCACTGTCGTTTTTTTTTCGGGTCGAAATTTTGAGATTCGATATCTCAGCTCTGGAAGGGTCTAGAGCCTCCATTTTTGCACTCAGGTTTAAGTCTCATGGCCCTCTATCAGAATCCAGAGTTTTGAGAAGATTGGAGACACTTCATTTTTCGCCCAAAAAAAAAAACGTAAGGGGTACCACTGTCGTTTTTTTTTCGGGTCGAAATTTTGAGATTCGATATCTCAGCTCTGGAAGGGTCTAGAGCCTCCATTTTTGCACTCAGGTTTAAGTCTCATGGCCCTCTATCAGAATCCAGAGTTTTGAGAAGATTGGAGACACTTCATTTTTCGCCCAAAAAAAAAAACGTAAGGGGTACCACTGTCGTTTTTTTTTCGGGTCGAAATTTTGAGATTCGATATCTCAGCTCTGGAAGGGTCTAGAGCCTCCATTTTTGCACTCAGGTTTAAGTCTCATGGCCCTCTATCAGAATCCAGAGTTTTGAGAAGATTGGAGACACTTCATTTTTCGCCCAAAAAAAAAAACGTAAGGGGTACCACTGTCGTTTTTTTTTCGGGTCGAAATTTTGAGATTCGATATCTCAGCTCTGGAAGGGTCTAGAGCCTCCATTTTTGCACTCAGGTTTAAGTCTCATGGCCCTCTATCAGAATCCAGAGTTTTGAGAAGATTGGAGACACTTCATTTTTCGCCAAAAAAAAAAAACGTAAGGGGTACCACTGTCGTTTTTTTTTCGGGTCGAAATTTTGAGATTCGATATCTCAGCTCTGGAAGGGTCTAGAGCCTCCATTTTTGCACTCAGGTTTAAGTCTCATGGCCCTCTATCAGAATCCAGAGTTTTGAGAAGATTGGAGACACTTCATTTTTCGCCCAAAAAAAAAAAACGTAAGGGGTACCACTGTCGTTTTTTTTTCGGGTCGAAATTTTGAGATTCGATATCTCAGCTCTGGAAGGGTCTAGAGCCTCCATTTTTGCACTCAGGTTTAAGTCTCATGGCCCTCTATCAGAATCCAGAGTTTTGAGAAGATTGGAGACACTTCATTTTTCGCCCAAAAAAAAAACGTAAGGGGTACCACTGTCGTTTTTTTTTTCGGGTCGAAATTTTGAGATTCGATATCTCAGCTCTGGAAGGGTCTAGAGCCTCCATTTTTGCACTCAGGTTTAAGTCTCATGGCCCTCTATCAGAATCCAGAGTTTTGAGAAGATTGGAGACACTTCATTTTTCGCCCAAAAAAAAAAACGTAAGGGGTACCACTGTCGTTTTTTTTTCGGGTCGAAATTTTGAGATTCGATATCTCAGCTCTGGAAGGGTCTAGAGCCTCCATTTTTGCACTCAGGTTTAAGTCTCATGGCCCTCTATCAGAATCCAGAGTTTTGAGAAGATTGGAGACACTTCATTTTTCGCCCAAAAAAAAAAAACGTAAGGGGTACCACTGTCGTTTTTTTTTCGGGTCGAAATTTTGAGATTCGATATCTCAGCTCTGGAAGGGTCTAGAGCCTCCATTTTTGCACTCAGGTTTAAGTCTCATGGCCCTCTATCAGAATCCAGAGTTTTGAGAAGATTGGAGACACTTCATTTTTCGCCCAAAAAAAAAAAAGGGGTACCACTGTCGTTTTTTTTTTCGGGTCGAAATTTTGAGATTCGATATCTCAGCTCTGGAAGGGTCTAGAGCCTCCATTTTTGCACTCAGGTTTAAGTCTCATGGCCCTCTATCAGAATCCAGAGTTTTGAGAAGATTGGAGAAACTTCATTTTTCGCCCAAAAAAAAAAACGTAAGGGGTACCACTGTCGTTTTTTTTTCGGGTCGAAATTTTGAGATTCGATATCTCAGCTCTGGAAGGGTCTAGAGCCTCCATTTTTGCACTCAGGTTTAAGTCTCATGGCCCTCTATCAGAATCCAGAGTTTTGAGAAGATTGGAGACACTTCATTTTTCGCCCAAAAAAAAAAACGTAAGGGGTACCACTGTCGTTTTTTTTTCGGGTCGAAATTTTGAGATTCGATATCTCAGCTCTGGAAGGGTCTAGAGCCTCCATTTTTGCACTCAGGTTTAAGTCTCATGGCCCTCTATCAGAATCCAGAGTTTTGAGAAGATTGGAGACACTTCATTTTTCGCCCAAAAAAAAAACGTAAGGGGTACCACTGTCGTTTTTTTTTCGGGTCGAAATTTTGAGATTCGATATCTCAGCTCTGGAAGGGTCTAGAGCCTCCATTTTTGCACTCAGGTTTAAGTCTCATGGCCCTCTATCAGAATCCAGAGTTTTGAGAAGATTGGAGACACTTCATTTTTCGCCAAAAAAAAAAAAACGTAAGGGGTACCACTGTCGTTTTTTTTTCGGGTCGAAATTTTGAGATTCGATATCTCAGCTCTGGAAGGGTCTAGAGCCTCCATTTTTGCACTCAGGTTTAAGTCTCATGGCCCTCTATCAGAATCCAGAGTTTTGAGAAGATTGGAGACACTTCATTTTTCGCCCAAAAAAAAAAAACGTAAGGGGTACCACTGTCGTTTTTTTTCGGGTCGAAATTTTGAGATTCGATATCTCAGCTCTGGAAGGGTCTAGAGCCTCCATTTTTGCACTCAGGTTTAAGTCTCATGGCCCTCTATCAGAATCCAGAGTTTTGAGAAGATTGGAGAAACTTCATTTTTCGCCCAAAAAAAAAAAACGTAAGGGGTACCACTGTCGTTTTTTTTTCGGGTCGAAATTTTGAGATTCGATATCTCAGCTCTGGAAGGGTCTAGAGCCTCCATTTTTGCACTCAGGTTTAAGTCTCATGGCCCTCTATCAGAATCCAGAGTTTTGAGAAGATTGGAGACACTTCATTTTTCGCCCAAAAAAAAAAACGTAAGGGGTACCACTGTCGTTTTTTTTTCGGGTCGAAATTTTGAGATTCGATATCTCAGCTCTGGAAGGGTCTAGAGCCTCCATTTTTGCACTCAGGTTTAAGTCTCATGGCCCTCTATCAGAATCCAGAGTTTTGAGAAGATTGGAGAAACTTCATTTTTCGCCCAAAAAAAAAAACGTAAGGGGTACCACTGTCGTTTTTTTTTCGGGTCGAAATTTTGAGATTCGATATCTCAGCTCTGGAAGGGTCTAGAGCCTCCATTTTTGCACTCAGGTTTAAGTCTCATGGCCCTCTATCAGAATCCAGAGTTTTGAGAAGATTGGAGACACTTCATTTTTCGCCCAAAAAAAAAAAACGTAAGGGGTACCACTGTCGTTTTTTTTTCGGGTCGAAATTTTGAGATTCGATATCTCAGCTCTGGAAGGGTCTAGAGCCTCCATTTTTGCACTCAGGTTTAAGTCTCATGGCCCTCTATCAGAATCCAGAGTTTTGAGAAGATTGGAGACACTTCATTTTTCGCCCAAAAAAAAAAAACGTAAGGGGTACCACTGTCGTTTTTTTTTCGGGTCGAAATTTTGAGATTCGATATCTCAGCTCTGGAAGGGTCTAGAGCCTCCATTTTTGCACTCAGGTTTAAGTCTCATGGCCCTCTATCAGAATCCAGAGTTTTGAGAAGATTGGAGACACTTCATTTTTCGCCCAAAAAAAAAAACGTAAGGGGTACCACTGTCGTTTTTTTTTGGGTCGAAATTTTGAGATTCGATATCTCAGCTCTGGAAGGGTCTAGAGCCTCCATTTTTGCACTCAGGTTTAAGTCTCATGGCCCTCTATCAGAATCCAGAGTTTTGAGAAGATTGGAGACACTTCATTTTTCGCCCAAAAAAAAAAAACGTAAGGGGTACCACTGTCGTTTTTTTTTCGGGTCGAAATTTTGAGATTCGATATCTCAGCTCTGGAAGGGTCTAGAGCCTCCATTTTTGCACTCAGGTTTAAGTCTCATGGCCCTCTATCAGAATCCAGAGTTTTGAGAAGATTGGAGAACACTTCATTTTTCGCCCAAAAAAAAAAAACGTAAGGGGTACCACTGTCGTTTTTTTTTCGGGTCGAAATTTTGAGATTCGATATCTCAGCTCTGGAAGGGTCTAGAGCCTCCATTTTTGCACTCAGGTTTAAGTCTCATGGCCCTCTATCAGAATCCAGAGTTTTGAGAAGATTGGAGACACTTCATTTTTCGCCCAAAAAAAAAAAACGTAAGGGGTACCACTGTCGTTTTTTTTTCGGGTCGAAATTTTGAGATTCGATATCTCAGCTCTGGAAGGGTCTAGAGCCTCCATTTTTGCACTCAGGTTTAAGTCTCATGGCCCTCTATCAGAATCCAGAGTTTTGAGAAGATTGGAGACACTTCATTTTTCGCCCAAAAAAAAAACGTAAAGGTACCACTGTCGTTTTTTTTCGGGTCGAAATTTTGAGTTTCGATATCTCAGCTCTGGAAGGGTCTAGAGCCTCCATTTTTGCACTCAGGTTAAGTCTCATGGCCCTCTATCAGAATCCAGAGTTTTGAGAAGATTGGAGAACTTCATTTTTCGCCCAAAAAAAAAACGTAGGGGTACCACTGTCGTTTTTTTTCGGGTCGAAATTTTGAGATTCGATATCTCAGCTCTGGAAGGGTCTAGAGCCTCCATTTTTGCACTCAGGTTTAAGTCTCATGGCCCTCTATCAGAATCCAGAGTTTTGAGAAGATTGGAGAAACTTCATTTTTCGCCCCAAAAAAAAAAAACGTAAGGGGTACCACTGTCGTTTTTTTTTGGGTCGAAATTTTGAGATTCGATATCTCAGCTCTGGAAGGGCTAGAGCCTCCATTTTTGCACTCAGGTTTAAGTCTCATGGCCCTCTATCAGAATCCAGAGTTTTGAGAAGATTGGAGACACTTCATTTTTCGCCAAAAAAAAAAACGTAAGGGTACCACTGTCGTTTTTTTTTTTCGGGTCGAAATTTTGAGATTCGATATCTCAGCTCTGGAAGGGTCTAGAGCCTCCATTTTTGCACTCAGGTTTAAGTCTCATGGCCCTCTATCAGAATCCAGAGTTTTGAGAAGATTGGAGACACTTCATTTTTCGCCCAAAAAAAAAAACGTAAGGGGTACCACTGTCGTTTTTTTTTCGGGTCGAAATTTTGAGATTTGATATCTCAGCTCTGGAAGGGCTAGAGCCTCCATTTTTGCACTCAGGTTTAAGTCTCATGGCCTCTATCAGAATCCAGAGTTTTGAGAAGATTGGAGAAACTTCATTTTTCGCCCCAAAAAAAAAACGTAGGGGTACCACTGTCGTTTTTTTTTTCGGGGCGAAATTTTGAGATTCGATATCTCAGCTCTGGAAGGGTCTAGAGCCTCCATTTTTGCACTCAGGTTTAAGTCTCATGGCCCTCTATCAGAATCCAGAGTTTTGAGAAGATTGGAGACACTTCATTTTTCGCCCAAAAAAAAAAACGTAAGGGGTACCACTGTCGTTTTTTTTCGGGTCGAAATTTTGAGTTTCGATATCTCAGCTCTGGAAGGGTCTAGAGCCTCCATTTTTGCACTCAGGTTAAGTCTCATGGCCCTCTATCAGAATCCAGAGTTTGAGAAGATTGGAG
>NW_024121377.1:350825-407923 GCF_016745375.1 Pimephales promelas | reverse complement strand
CGTTTTTGCACTCAGGTTTAAGTCTCATGGCCCTCTATCAGAATCCAGAGTTTTGAGAAGATTGGAGAAACTTCATTTTCGCCCAAAACACAAAAAAACAAAAGGGTACCACTGTCGTTTTTTTTTTTTGGGTCGAATTTTTGAGTTTCGATATCTCAGCTCTGGAAGGGTCTAGAGCCTCCATTTTTGCACTCAGGTTTAAGTCTCATGGCCCTCTATCAGAATCCAGAGTTTTGAGAAGATTGGAGAAACTTCATTTTCGCCCAAAACACAAAAAAAACAAAAGGGGTACCACTGTCGTTTTTTTTTGGGGTCGAATTTTTTGAGTTTCGAATATCTCAGCTCTGGAAGGGTCTAGAGCCTCCATTTTTGCACTCAGGTTTAAGTCTCATGCCCCTCTATCAGAATCCAGAGTTTTGAGAAGATTGGAGAAACTTCATTTTTCGCCCAAAAAACAAAAAAAACAAAAGGGTACCACTGTCGTTTTTTTTTGGGTCGAATTTTTGAGTTTCGATATCTCAGCTCTGGAAGGGTCTAGAGCCTCCATTTTTGCACTCAGGTTTAAGTCTCATGGCCCTCTATCAGAATCCAGAGTTTTGAGAAGATTGGAGAAACTTCATTTTTCGCCCAAAACACACAAAAAACAAAAGGGGTACCACTGTCGTTTTTTTTTGGGGTCGAATTTTTGAGTTTCGATATCTCAGCTCTGGAAGGGTCTAGAGCCTCCATTTTTGCACTCAGGTTTAAGTCTCATGGCCCTCTATCAGAATCCAGAGTTTTGAGAAGATTGGAGAAACTTCATTTTTCGCCCAAAACACAAAAAAAACAAAAGGGGTACCACTGTCGTTTTTTTTGGGGGTCGAATTTTTGAGTTTCGATATCTCAGCTCTGGAAGGGTCTAGAGCCTCCATTTTTGCACTCAGGTTTAAGTCTCATGGCCCTCTATCAGAATCCAAAGTTTTGAGAAGATTGGAGAAACTTCATTTTTCGCCCAAAACACAAAAAAACAAAAGGGGTACCACTGTCGAAATTTTGAGTTTCTCTGATCTTCTTGAAACTCTGGATTCTGATAGAGGGCCATGAGACTTAAACCTGAGTGCAAAAATGGAGGCTCTAGACCCTTTGTGGGATCTCAATATCTCAGCTCTGGAAGGGTCTAAGTCTCATGGCCCTCTATCAGAATCCAGAGTTTCAAGAAGATCAGAGAAACTTTTTTTGCACCGAAAAAGTCGACAGGGGTATACAATAAAATATAGAAAACAATTATCAGCTCAAGAGAGTGTGCGAGTCTGAAAGAAAATAAAAACAACTGGATTGTTATCATTATGTTTGATGTTTGGAGTTTAATATCTTGTGATAAAGTGCATGTAAACACAAAACTGTCTTTAAAAATGCAGATGTATACAGTTGTTAAAAAACAATATTTCACATTTACATCCATCATTTACAAAAATAGGTTTTCACGCCGCTTACATCATTACCATGAAACTGAAGTCGCTCACATATCATTTATTAGTATGTATTGTTTTTCTATTTCCTTTGATGCTATAATGAATGTAATAAATAATATCTGAATGCATTGTGATGCTCTGTATGTTGTTATTGTTCTGTATGAAATAAAAATCGTCCACGATCACGTCCCTGGTGATCTACAGTCTGGCGCACTCGTACTCGGGCGTGTCTGACGGCGCGGGCGCAGTGATGGAGTACACCTGTTTGCCGATGGGGGGCGGAGTCTCGGGGCGGAGGCTGGGGGTGGGGTTTGCCGGCTCTCCGTCGCGGTTCTTCTTCTCGATCTGCAGGAAGTGGCGGTGCTCGTCGGGTCTCCTGTAGCGCTGCCGCGGGGCTGCGGGCGACGCCCCCTCCGCCTTCCCCTTGATCTTTTTGAAGCGCTTGAGTTTGACGGTGTCTTTTCCGTCGCCGCTACACGGCAGCAACACACTCACGTCCTTTCGGAACTTGGAGCTCAAGCCGAAGTAGATGAGCGGGTTGTAGAAGCTGGCGGACTTGGCGAAGAGCCGCGTGAAGATGCTGGTGAGGTTGGGCACGTGGAAACCCCACGCCGACCACATGGACACCACGGCGTACGGAGACCAGGCCAGGATGAACGCCGTGCAGATCACAATGGACACCTGAGGACCAACCAGAAGCGAGCGTCACACTGATGACATGATTACGGGTCAGCGCTATAGCAATTTTTCAGATTTTTGTTTAGTTCTGGTTCCTTGCCACTTTTGGCTTTAGTCTTGCTTAGTTGTGGACATTTAATTTAATATTCAGCAATATTATTGATCTCCTGCATTATATGAGAGCTGAGCTGGACGATGACGTCACAGGTTACTCCAGAGTGGCTGTATATATATATATATATATATATATATATGAACTATATTAATAACTCTATTACAGCAGAAACTTCCTTAAGCTGGACTGACGCTCTTCTCTTCTGGATACACACTCTGCTGCGTTATCCTCTGGTTATCTCAGTAAAGCTTTTCTGACACACACTGTGTTGTAAAAAGTGCTGCATGAATAAAGATAACTTGAAGGTTTTGCCCTGATTGGCCAGTAAGGGGCGCAACAGCAATCAAAAACGCAATGTGTAAGCATGCTTTATGAAGTTAACATGGAAAATGTGCTTTACTTTAGTGGTTTACTCATATTAAACACTTAAATTGAGCCAATGAGAGCCATCTACTGTTATAATGTTCATTTAGTCACTCTACTCACTAACACCGTCCTTTTCACACGGTTTGCTTTCGTATTCATTTTTAGACATTATAAAATCACTATTATTACAATTACAATCACATTTTGTCAAAGTTTATCACTTCATTTTTCCTTATGTATCAGTTTTGACAATTGTACCACATGATTAATGTGAACCCTGAAACGCATCATATTTCTCTCTCGTTTTATTATAACTGTAAAATAATGAACGCTTGCGTATCTCATGCTCGTCCCGCTCCTGAACACAGCCAGACTCACAATAGTGACGTCCCTCTCGATCTTGCGCTGCCTGTCGGTCAGGTCGCCCTCCGCTGACATGGCATTGCCGCGCTTCACCGTGTTTATGATGGACACGTAGGAGAACAGCATGATCAGCACGGGCACGAAGAAGCAGAAGATGAGGATGGAGATGATGTAGGACTTGTGGATGGTGGAATAGTTCGCTTTGACCCAGTCGATCTCACAGGTGCCGTACCCTCGATCTGCCAAACAGAGAGAAAGACACACTTCTCTACATGCATATATATAAGAGTGTGTGTGAGTGAGTGAGTGAGTGAGAGTGTGTATATCTCCACATGATGTTCTTATGACCTGTGTAGCTTCCCCAGCCCAGGATTGGCGCGCCGGACCAGAACAAGGCTCCGATCCAGATGAAGATAACACACACGATCACAGTGGTGTTGGTTATGCAGTGAGCTGTGAACAAACACAACAGCAGCTCAGATCAGAACACACTCGCTCAGTGACGTGGAGCTAAAGCTGTAACGTAGACGTCCCTGCCTTTACTCGGGTGGCATCCTTTAATGTATCTGGTGAGGCTGATGACGGTGAGTGTGTTGATGCTGCCGAGACCGAACACCAGCGTGAAGAACCCGTCCACCTGAGGACCCAGAGGACACACACATGCATGAAAACTGTCAAATCAATCCATTTTTATCAAAATAACCATTGTCAATATGAGACAAATCTGCATCTTCACCTTTTTTCACTTCTTTTCGAGTCTGAGCTAGTTTCAAACATCTAGCTTTTGTCCTCAGAACAAAAATTCAATGTGCAATAACATATTTTTGCAACGTGCCTAACAATAAAACACAATAAAATTACATCTATTCATTTTGGCCTCATAAAAGCATGTGGATGATCGGAATTACCTTTGACTCAATTAATGACAGACACAATTATAACATCACTTAATGGCATTTTAATGGAGTCTCTTTGAAATGCGAGAATTGATGGCTGTGTTTCCGCTGCCAGTGTGTGTGTGAGACAGAAACTACTCCAATCACACCTCTCTGAGACCGTCATTCATCAGCTTTCAATCCAGAAGCCCTTAATGGGTTTAAATCACACTCGACACGGACACTGACCGACACGTTTCACAGGACAGAATCAGAAAGATCTCACATCCATTATTATCATCTGTAAAAACACCATATGATTTTAACACTTCAGCTGTTTCATAAAACAAGTTCATCCATATGATGTATAAGCTAGCTAATATAACTATAAGGTCCAGGGGCTGGTTACATATACTGCTAAAACTAGTCTTTCAAGGTAGTTATTCATTTGTTTTTGGTCCGATTTGTTACTGAAAATTAAGACTGATTAGTACCTGCCTGTTGGTCACACTAGTTCTCAAGACACAATCGTAACATCATGGCGGTGTATATGCAACTGGCCTCAGATCTCAGGGGTTTCGTTCTCATCTTCTAACAAACTCTTCAAACGTCATGAGCAAAAATAGCCATTTTTCAGATCTCATGACCTGTTGGTGGCGCTGTTCCCAAATTTGGCATGGACCCTCAGATCATGGTTCCGATGACGAGTACTGAGTTTCATTTCCATTGATCAAAGTTTGGCCGAGATACAGCCTCTGAACCAATTTTGGGTCTACCTCGTTAAGTTCGTAAAAACGTAACGTTTCATGAATAAATAAATGTGTTCGGTTATTTTCATACGACTCAGTGCAAGATCATCTGTGCCAATTTTCATAAGTATTGGAGAAGATTTGAAGAAGTAGTAGCAAAAAATGTAATGCTGTGCTTTTCAAAATGGCCACCACAGTAATGGGCGGAGTCTTAATGTAAGATGACCTTGATCAGCGCGAAGAGAGGAATGAAGTTTCATTTTTCTAGAACAAAGGTTCAAAAGTTATAACTGTTTCGGTTTAACTTTATTTGGATGGTCCCTTTTGAACATTCAGTAAATTTGCAACTACATGTCAACTAACTCTCCTTAGAGTATTAGGATCTGCTAACTCTTTATTGTGATGCTATAACTTTGCAACTACATGTCGCTAACTCTAACAGTCTACTAATACGCCACTTATACTGTAATGAGAGTTAGTAGTCATGTAGGTGCAACGTTACTTGCAGTCACCAGAATGTATTAAATGCACCATCAAACTAAAGTGAAATGTGAATCTTTGACCTGGTGGTGGCGCTGTAGAGTTGGTCCTAGAGACCCTAAAGTTGGTCAAATCACTACAAATGTGCCGAGTTTCACACAGAGTGTCGTTAATGACGTGTGACGAACAAAAGGAGTAATAACCGCTGATTAATCTATTAGAGATGCTGCTGTAATGAACACACAACCTAACGATCTCACTACCCATAATTCCTGTACCTGGCACGTCCACACAGAGGTGATGAGGTATCCATCGTCCTTGAACACGTTAAAGATCTCGAGGATTCCTCGGGAATATCCGAACACAGAGATGCTGGCGTCCGAGATGGCGAGATTTAGCGTCAGGTAATCGGTGGGCTGGAGGAACGATCTCTGCTTGAAGAGGATGAAGATCACGATACTGTTCCCAAACCACGACAACCAGCCTGAAAAACACACACACACAGTTTTTTTTACTTTGATGATTATAAAACTTGATTTATCCCCAAGGGGTAATTTAGGCGTTAGAGGAGCATAAACAAGACAAAAACAAATATTACACTTCAGAAAACATTATTGCAACTATTTATTCCGAAGTTATGTAAGGAGACCAAAAAACATAATAACATCAGATATATGTAAGCAATAAGGTACGAGAGGCTGTGCTGTATCGTGAATAAGTAATGGCTGAAGGGCGTTGTTAGGCACGACGCGAAGCGGAGTAACCCCTTCAGCCGTTACTTATTTACGATACAGCACTTGCCTCAAGTACCTTATTGCTTTTATAAAATGCTTGCAACACAATATTAAATTAAAAAACAATGTATTAGTTCAACTTTCTTAAAGCAAAATCATTAAAAGCCTTCCTTCCGCTAGAAAAAATAGTCCCTGAGCGTGAACAGCAACAACGTTCCAATGTGTAAAATGCATAAAAAGCTCAAATAAAAACAACATAGAAAGAATTGGAGCAAAAGCCCTAACACATGGCCACATTTGGCCACATTTACTTTTCTTCCAACCAAAGCACAGGTAACCACATCGTGACGTAACAGACGAAGATCCCTATTGAAGACCAACTCCATCACACAGCAAGACACACACACACACACAAACAAACACACACAAACAAACACTACTTTATGCAATGATTCTCAAAAAAGAATGCATTATCGGATCCAGAAGACCACACACACACACACACACACATTACGCAGTGATTCTCAAAAAAGAACTGATGCATTGGACCCAGAAGACCAACTCCAGCACACAGCAACAAACATCACACAGAATGTTACTGTAGATAGTAATAGTAGTAATAATAATTAGATCTAAATCTGATATCATGATGACTGTAATGGATGTAGTTAATGTAGATCAGAGTTCGTGCTCCAGTAATAAACTCGTCCTGATTAACTCTTAATGACCCTGACAGACAGGCGGATAGATTAGCGGCTCTAATCCACCAGTTCTTCACGACAGTCAGACGGGAGAAACAAAACCTGGAACAATAACTATAAAACTTCATATGCAACATGCTAATGCAGGGCTTTTCCATCTTTTACACTCAAATATGATCATCCTCATATCATCGACCCCATCCTAACATTTAAAACACATCTATAAACACTATAATCTGTAATATTAATATTTTGAAACTTAAATGAGTTTATATTAAGTTACATTATTCTATTTTTTTTTCGACTCACTACAGTAATGTACTGTAAAATGTATTGTTTATTTGTCTGTTTATTAAATTGTACGTTTTATATATTTATTTGAATCTAATTTAATCTATTTAATAAATTAACAACTAACTAATTATAATTGCAATCATTTTCTAATCCATTTATTTACCTAATTTATTTACTTATTTTAATCTTATTGTTTAATTTATTTATTTTGCACAGTTCTACTGTAGACTATGTGCTAACAGACCAAAAAAGATAGATGCAGATAAAACACTTGAAGACTGCCTGTATAATGTATAGTAAGAATAATAAAAAAAGCAGTAAACATGATAAAGTGAGCCTGAGGTAAAAATGATAAAGTGAGCCTGAGGTAAATGATAAAGTGAGACTGAGGTAAACATGATAAATTGAGACTGAGGTAAACCTGATAAAGTGAGACTGAGGTAAACCTGATAAAGTGAGACTGAGGTAAAAATGATTAAGTGAGACAGAGGTAAACTTGATAAAGTGAGACTGAGGTAAACCTGATAAAGTGAGACTGAGGTAAACCTGATAAAGTGAGACTGAGGTAAACCTGATAAAGTGAGACTGAGGTAAACATGATAAATTGAGACTGAGGTAAACCTGATAAAGTGAGACTGAGGTAAACCTGATAAAGTGAGACTGAGGTAAAAATGATTAAGTGAGACAGAGGTAAACTTGATAAAGTGAGACTGAGGTAAACCTGATAAAGTGAGACTGAGGTAAACATGATAAAGTCAGACAGAGGTAAACTTGATAAAGTGAGACTGAGGTAAACCTGATAAAGTGAGACTGAGGAAAAAATGATAAAGTCAGACTGAGGTAAACCTGATAAAGTGAGACTGAGGTAAAAATGATAAAGTGAGACTGAGGTAAACCTGATAAAGTGAGACTGAGGTAAACATGATAAAGTGAGACTGAGGTAAACATGATAAATAGCAAACTGACATTGAATCAACGTGGAAATATGACATTGAAACAACGTTGATCTGACATAGTTTTGCTCATCGAATTAACGTTGAACCAACGTCAGACACGTCATTCTTTCAAAACTAATGGAAAATCAACTTGAAATCAACGCGTTGTTTCAACGTTATGAAAGCAAACCAATTTTCGATTTTCATTTAGCTTTGAAGAATGCCGCATCTGACGTTGGTTCAACGTTAATTCGATGAGCAAAATCAACGTTGTTTCAATGTCATGAGAGACGTTGTTTCCACGTTGATTCAATGTCAGTTTGCTGTCTGGGGTAAACATGATAAAGTGAGACTGAGGTAAACTTAATAAAGTGAGACTGGGGTAAAAATGATAAAGTGAGACTGAGGTAAACCTGATAAAGTGAGACTGAGGTAAACCTGATAAAGTGAGACTGAGGTAAACCTGATAAAGTGAGAATGAGGTAAACCTGATAAAGTGAGAATGAGGTAAACATGATAAAGTGAGACTGAGGTAAACTTGATAAAGTGAGACTGAGGTAAACATGATAAAGTGAGACTGAGGTAAACATGATAAAGTGAGACTGAGGTAAACATGATAAAGTGAGACTGAGGTAAACCTGATAAAGTGAGAATGAGGTAAACCTGATAAAGTGAGACTGAGGTAAACCTGATAAAGTGAGAATGAGGTAAACCTGATAAAGTGAGACTGAGGTAAACATGATAAAGTAAGAATGAGGTAAACCTGATAAAGTGAGACTGAGGTAAACATGATAAAGTGAGACTGAGGTAAACCTGATAAAGTGAGACTGAGGTAAAAATGATAAAGTGAGACTGAGGTAAAAATGATAAAGTGAGACTGAGGTAAACATGATAAAGTGAGACTGAGGTAAACCTGATAAAGTGAGACTGAGGTAAAAATGATAAAGTGAGACTGAGGTAAAAATGATAAAGTGAGACTGAGGTAAACATGATAAAGTGAGACTGAGGTAAACTTAATAAAGTGAGACTGGGGTAAAAATGATAAAGTGAGACTGAGGTAAACATGATAAAGTGAGACTGAGGTAAACATGATAAAGTGAGACTGAGGTAAACTTAATAAAGTGAGACTGGGGTAAAAATGATAAAGTGAGACTGAGGTAAAAACCTGATAAAGTGAGACTGAGGTAAACCTGATAAAGTGAGACTGAGGTAAACCTGATAAAGTGAGAATGAGGTAAACATGATAAAGTGAGACTGAGGTAAACTTGATAAAGTGAGACTGAGGTAAACATGATAAAGTGAGACTGAGGTAAACATGATAAAGTGAGACTGAGGTAAACATGATAAAGTGAGACTGAGGTAAACATGATAAAGTGAGACTGAGGTAAACATGATAAAGTGAGACTGAGGTAAACCTGATAAAGTGAGAATGAGGTAAACCTGATAAAGTGAGACTGAGGTAAACCTGATAAAGTGAGAATGAGGTAAACCTGATAAAGTGAGACTGAGGTAAACATGATAAAGTGAGACAGAGGTAAACTTGATAAAGTGAGAATGAGGTAAACCTGATAAAGTGAGACAGAGGTAAAAATGATAAAGTGAGACTGAGGTAAAAATGATAAAGTGAGACTGAGGTAAACCTGATAAAGTGACACTGAGGTAAAAATGATAAAGTGAGACTGAGGTAAACATGATAAAGTGACACTGAGGTAAACATGATAAAGTGACACTGAGGTAAAATGATAAAGTGAGACTGAGGTAAACTTGATACAGTGAGACTGAGGTAAACTTGATAAAATGAGACTGAGGTAAACATGATAAAGTGAGACTGAGGTAAACTTGATAAAGTGACACTGAGGTAAAATGATAAAGTGAGACTGAGGTAAACTTCATACAGTGAGACTGAGGTAAACTTGATAAAATGAGACTGAGGTAAACATGATAAAGTGAGACTGAGGTAAACTTGATGAAGTGAGACTGAGGTAAACATGATAAAGTGACACTGAGGTAAAATGATAAAGTGAGACTGAGGTAAACATGATAAAGTGACACTGAGGTAAAATGATAAAGTGAGACTGAGGTAAACATGATAAAGTGACACTGAGGTAAAATGATAAAGTGAGACTGAGGTAAACATGATAAAGTGACACTGAGGTAAAATGATAAAGTGAGACTGAGGTAAACATGATAAAGTGACACTGAGGTAAAATGATAAAGTGAGACTGAGGTAAACTTGATACAGTGAGACTTAGGTAAACTTGATAAAATGAGACTGAGGTAAACATGATAAAGTGAGACTGAGGTAAACTTGATGAAGTGAGACTGAGGTAAACATGATAAAGTGACACTGAGGTAAACATGATAAATGACACTGAGGTAAAATGATAAAGTGAGACTGAGGTAAACCTGATAAAGTGACACTGAGGTAAAATGATAAAGTGAGACTGAGGTAAACATGATAAAGTGAGACTGAGGTAACTTAGGTAAATGAAGGATTCTGACCCAGAATAAGCAGGTACACGCCGATGATCGTCTCTCCCTGGTCGGACAGAGGCGGGTCTCGGTTCATCAGGCTGAAATTGTTGTTCCTCCAGGGGATGTTGTGCACCTGAAGTGGGTTATTCTGCACAGACATACCGACTCCTGCGCGCTCAACCCGGCATGAAAAAACACACTCTTCCCTGCAGCTTCTCCGAGTAGCGCCCGAGCGGCTCTTACAGAGAAGCTCCTGCTGAGAGAATCCGGTTAACAATAAAAAGCGGGCAGACGTGACGTTACACAAGATTATGCACAAACACACACGCACCCTCTCTCTCTCTCTAGCTCTCAAACCCGCGCACGCACACACACTCACTCACTCTCTCACACACACAAACACACAATAGCCTACAACAAAAACTGATATAAAAATGAATAAAACGATATGGCCATATTTCAAAGATAAATACAACATTAGACGGTAAAACTTTAACTAATATGGAAAATATATAAATAAACGAATTCAAACTTACATGTGAAAGAAACTGAATCCCCTTTCAGCTATTAGTGGAAATGATGAAGCAGAAGGAGTCTGTCATGATCTGCGTGATAAAGCTGAAATCACCTCTAACTGTGTTTCGGTCAGTGAGATGCTTCTTCGCTAATAGGATCTGAGGAGCAGACGGCTTCAGGATAATCTCAGCTTCACATGCTGATCGACACCACTAGAGGAAGTACACTTTAACACAGTATGTTGTTTAAAGACACTTTTTTAATAGAATGAATTCTATTAAAAGTGAGTCTAAATCAACATGAAACAGCATATGCAACTCATCTTTCTAGAAACAAGCTTCCATACCAGAGATAAATTTAATATATATAGCCTATTTTTATTTTCTTAAGATATAGCCTATTCAGAACAAAAACACCTATTTCAGTCTCAGAACAGCAGATTTTGGAGTTTGCAGGCAAGAGTTTCCGCATGAGGTGAGAGCAGATCAATGCATGTAATCTGCCACCAGCTGTAAATAACCTCCTAAGAGGATTGAGCATATCGGATATTCACCACAACTACGAGACAAAAGACATTAAATTTTCCATTAACGTAAATTAAAGACATTGTGGACTGTTTCAGTCTGTGGTGTTTAAAACATTCACCACGAGAATGATTTCCTGAATTAATGAGAGTACTAACAGAGCAGGGTCAACAATTACTGTAAGTAAAAAGACAGTAAATATATCTCTCTTAAAGGCGCAGTGCAGGAATAAGCAGAGGTTTTTGTTAAATGGCTGACTACTACCAATATAAAGAATGAAAAGTGTTTCGTCGTTTTCCTACTTCACTCCACTTTGCCTCTTTAACCACTTTCAAGAACCGGCTAAAGACATCTTTTTCCTCAACACTTGACCCATTAATACTCAAATCTATCAGGGCTGACTGTTGAGTATTTCTTCTGAATTGTTTGCCGATGCTAGAATTCTCACTTGTTCAACTACATCTAGACGTCACACGCTGCAGTGAAAACACTCAGAACCTTTAACAGCTTAATCAGAATAAAACACATCAGATCAAAGATGGACAAAGATTCTTTATTTACAAAACCCAATGAAGCGCAGGAAACACAATACAGCCCATCTGAGCTCAAACTACATAAAACTGTAAATAAAAAAGAATTACAAGGTGGAAAATAAAAGATCCAAATGCCAGCAAACTGGTTCTGGAAAACTTCATCCCTCAGATCAGGTCAGCCACTGAAACACAAGTCAGTAAAACATGAATATCTTCAACAGTGATAATCTAGCACTCATTTATTTTATAATGCCTTTATTCATGTCACAAACAACTTATATAAAATTGTACCAAAAAAAAAAAAATCCATTGATATGTTCCACAATGAGTTTTATATATATATATATATATATATATATATAGAGAGAGAGAGAGATTTTTTGTGCCCAACCAAGAAACAACTTGAATCATTGTCAACAAAAACTTTTTTTTTTTAATTAACAGGAGGATTTTTTAAAAATGAAAATGAACACTTTTGCATGATTTTCTAAAACCTCTGGTGCTCTGGAGTCATTTTTGAGTGATAAAGTTTACGGTTTTTTTTACTTTTTACTCATTAAAAAAAGGCTTTGATTTTCCCACAGTTTGAGTAAAACATGTTTTTGAAAATATACATTTCATATAAAAATTTAAAATAGTTTGTGCATTTTTCAAAAATGTATTTTTTATAACTTTTTTCACTTAGCAATAGTCTGCCACGCCTCGTCTTTGTAGTAAATCTTGAATACTTTAGAGCACAGACTTAAGTTTGATCATTAAATTTTCAGATCTATGCTCAAAAAGTTAATAGATTATAAATACAGCATAAATATAACTTAATACCATAAAATCCCCTAAAAAACCCCCAAAATATTAAATAAAAAAACAACTAAAATATAGTACATGCACTTAAAGGGTTAAAAAGGGCACTAGAGGGTTAATAATCTGAGTTAGTGATGTGGCAAATAAAACAATATTAAGTGTTATTAATAATAAGAGTTCCTCTTATTGAAAGGTTACGATGATTAATAAGCGGAGGAGGTGACGCCGGACTCACCGTTCATGGGCATCTCGTCGATCTGTGTGGAATAGTACTGCTCAATATCTCGGAGGATACGGATGTCGTCGTTCTTCACAAAGTTGATGGCCACACCCTTCCTGCCGTAACGACCCGATCGACCAATCCTGACGAGAGACACGAGAGGTCAGACACACCTACATCCGGTCTGTCATGATCAGTGTGATTACAGCTTCACTGAGACACCGTTATATTGTTAAAAGTTTGAATTAGTTTTTATATTTTTCCAGTTTTAGTAATGTTGTTGTGTTTTGCCTTGTTTTTAATGTCTGTATAGTTAAAAAAAATATAAAATTTTAATTTTAGAACATGTTAAAATGCTAATTTGCTGATGAAAATGCTGAACTCAGCGAGTTACTTCTTGCTCACTACTGTGAGACTGAGGCGTGTGTGTGTGTGTACCTGTGGATGTACAGCTCTCTGTTGTTGGGAAGATCGTAGTTAATGATGAGAGAAACCTGAGGCACATCCAGACCTCTGGCCCAGACGTCTGTGGAGATCAACACTCGACTGCACATAAGAAACACACACACACACACAATCTCAGACACTTGAGTGACATAAACCTGCATCCACTGAACAGTGTTAAAGGACGGCAGATCTTCCCGTCCGTATTGTGACGTACATCCAAGTGTAACGGATTATGGAAAAATAAATAAATAAATAGTGCATCAGTTGTTGATTGGGTGCTAAGATGTGGGCGTGGCTCTCAGAGTATGCAGATGATCGTGAGCTTGAGGGGCGGGGCTTGGTTCTGTGTATCAGTTGTTGATTGGGTGTGGCTCAGTATATGCAGATGAGCATGAGCTAGAGGGGCACTAAATGATTGGAGGATCCAGCATAGGTCACTAGAGAAGACCGACGCTTCACTGGAAGATCCAGTTACGACATCGATTAAACATTACAAGACCGTGACGTGCACGAGTGAATAGCTCCGTAAGATCTATAGCAGTATTAGTTTACCTGGCTCCAGATCTGAACTCCTTCATAATGGACTCTCTCTCTTTCTGAGGCATGTCTCCATGCATCGACGACACGGTGAAGTTCGCCTCCCTCATCTTCTCCGTCAGCCAGTCCACCTGAAGACACACGGCAGGAGTCAAACCGAGACAGAGGCGGAGCTACTGCACTTACACACTGACCAATCAGCTTTGTCTAGTTAGACTACGTATAATACATATTTATATATTACAATTTAAAAGCTTAAAAAACACTTCTATTCATCAAGGATGCATTAAATTGATCAAAAAGTGACAATAGAATCTTTTATAAGATTATAAATGTCTTTACTTTCAAATAAATGCTGATCAACTTTGTTAATCAAAGATTCCTGAAAAATAAAATGTTTCACGGTTTCCACAAAAATCACATTTTACAATATATTTTCATATTTAAAAACACTAATATTCCAACTAATAAATATATTTAATTTAGTGCATGAACACATTCAGTAACGGCACAGCCCTCACAAACAGGAGAACGTCCTGCATAAACACTGCAACGATTCAACGCTCGAGATTGGACGTTTTTATGTATTTCGATGGCTATAGTGATGCGGACACACTCGTCTGTCCCAGCAGCCCGTGTGTGTAGTGTTTAGCAGCTGACCTTGCGTTTGGTGTTGCAGAAGATGACGGCCTGTGTGATGGTCAGCGTGTCGTAGAGGTCACACAGCGTGTCGAACTTCCACTCCTCTCGCTCCACCGCCACGAAAAACTGCTTAATGCCCTCCAGGGTCAATTCATCACTGCAGAGACATGCAAACGTCAACCCAACATGCAGTGTGTTCTCACAGAGCAGCTACAGGTGACACACATAACAGTCTTTAGGGCTCTAGAAATTAATTCTATTCGCATCACTGATGATTAGAGAAATAAAGGCGACTTGACTTTTAAAGCCCAGCATATGAAATGTCAAAAAAAAAAATAAAGTTGAAATGCAACCGTTTATTGAACCTTTAGACAGAAGAAAACTAAGGTATATTTAATACATCAGGCTTTCATGGCTCATGTCGTCTGATATAGTGAGAATATGGAGGAATTTAAAATATATATATATATATATAAATTCCATTGCTGCGGATGCTGAGATTTATAAGTGATGACATTCTGATGCTTGTAATGTAAATCAGTGAAACCTTTATAGCAGATATTTACATAAAATGCATATGAAAACCAATATCTGCTGTAATACATCTTAGTGAGCTGATATTTATGATTAGTTTTATGATTGAGAGATGAACAAATAACCTGATGATCATATTTGATACTCGTGATTTTTCTAATAAATGATTATAATCAAGTAAAAAAGCTGAAATATTACTAACAATATCAGAGTTATTCTGGCGTGTACTTGATGAACACCGAGAGACTCGTTTGTTCAATCACACTGAGAGACTTTTACTGGATAAACGAGTCGAAACTCTCAGTCACACACAGCAGGACTGGAGGAGTGTGTGTGAAAATATCATGTTGATCATTTGGAGGTGTGTATTAAATATAATACAGTAGTTAAAGTGAGTTTGTGCATCTTTCTTTCCACACTAGTTTGATATTTACTCCTCGAGTGCGGTCGTATTGAGACAGTGAGTGTGATTTAATGAGCTCAGGCGTCTCACCGTTTGACCAGAATGCGTATGGGGTCGGTCATGAACTTGTTGGTCATCTCGAGGATCTCGTGCGGCAGCGTGGCGCTGATCAGACACACCTGAGTGGCGGGCGGCAGGTATCGGTACACGTCGTAGATCTGCTCCTTAAACCCTGCGAAAGCAAAACTCAGAGTCACGCGAGAGCGGACACAGGTGTGCATGCGTGCGGGAGGATCGCAGGACGCTTTACCCTTGTTGAGCATCTCATCGGCTTCATCCAACACCAGCATCTTAATGGCACGAGTCCTCAAACTCCTCCTGCGGATCATGTCTGCAAGAGATTCATCAACAGGATCTTCTCTTTAGAAATGAGATTGTTGTGTACAGTGAGAAAGACATTTTCGTCTTGCGTCAAGTTCAACTGTTGAGGCGTAAATCGAAGCTCGTTATTTTTGCCAAAGTTTTGAATGTAGATATTTTTCATCCACTTCAGAAGGCCTTTATTAAACCCCGGAGAGCCGTTTCCAGCACTTTTATCACGGTTGCATGAGCTTTGATGGACTTTCAAAAAATTCACTGGCATTATAAAGCTGGGAAGAGCCAGGACATTTTTTAATATACCTCCGATTGTGTTCGTCTGACAGAAGAGTGTCATACACACCTTGGCGTAAATCATGGGCTAATTTTCATTTTTAGGTGAACCATCCCTTTAATTATACGTGAAGAACGGTTAAACTCACCGAACACTCGGCCGGGCGTTCCTGCCACCACATGCTGCCCGTAGTCCAGCTTCCTGATGTCCTCGCCCACGTTCGTGCCTCCGATACAGGAATGACACTGAACGTTCATGTAGTCGCCCAACGCCAGAAGCACCTGCACAACAACACACACCGTACAATTAAATCCCACAACTTTCATGGACTTTACAAGCACTACTTTTGGGGTTTTTGAGGACTACAGTCAGAGATCGCACTTAAACAACATCTTTATTAAAAAAAATTATAGAAATGAAAATGGTAAAACAAATAAAGTGCAGCACATGCAACGACTGAGCCAACTTTAACCAATGACAAAGATATCGCTTCCCTATTTCAGACTGATCCCTCATGAATATATGACTGAGCTGAAGACTGAAAGCTGGATCACATACTTGCATGATATTTACCAGCAATATCACTCATAGCCATGCGAAATGCCTATATTAGACATGCTGCAGCGTTAATATTGCACGAAAAGATAGTTTTATCAATAAAATTACACACTAATTTCACATATCTTGTCTTTCAATAATTCAAGCACCCTTTTATAATATTTTCAAGGGATTTAAAGGACTTAACTTTCAAGCACCCTGTGTCAGACACGCGAGATCAAAAAAATAAATGTTTTGGCTAAATCTTGACTTTACCTTCTGGATCTGTCCGGCTAACTCTCTGGTCGGAGCCAAAATCAGCGCTTGAGTCTCTCGAACCTGCGCAAAGAAAAAATGGACAAAAAAAATTGCTGGTGACGAAAAAAAAACTTGAACTGAAACTAACTTGAAAGTCCCAATCCAGCGTTTAATGTAACCTTGTAACCAATCAGATCAACGTGTGATCATCAACCAGTGGATCTCTGAGTGAGTGAGTGAGTGAGTGAGTGGAGGCGGGGCTCATCTGCATATTCATACAACAACTCATACTAAATGAGGCGAAGGTGTCGAGTTACATTCAAGATATTTTAAAGCATTTTGGTGATCAAAGATGACTTTTAAGAGATACAATGATTGACTACAGGGGAACTTTAAATATAATATAATTTAAAATACTGACACAAAGCTACAGTAGTACAGCAATGACACTAAAACACTGGCCGGTAAGTGAAAAGCGGATCAGAACGGAAAGCGCAACGCACCTGGATATCCAAACACTGCAGCACGGAGATACAGAACGTGGCTGTTTTACCGGTTCCAGACTGAGACCTGGAGAACACACACACACACACACCGCGTGAGTCAATGTACATCACCATAACCACAAACGTTTATTTGATCCATGACTGTCTACAACACATACTGGGCGATGACGTCTCTCCCCTTGATGATCTGTTTGATGGCTCGCTGCTGGATGGCCGACGGCTTCTCAAAACCTGAAACAACCATTAAATCATCATTTAAGATATTAACATAATAGGCAGCATGATGATAGCAACCGTAACCATCCTGCATATATACTGGGACACTATACGCATCAAATAGGGGAGTAACAATATAAACATATTTTAAAAAAAATCAATAGTAAAAAATAATTTTTGAGACCCCTTTATTTGGACAATCTTTCACTGCTCTTTACTAAATAAAAATTATAACTTTAATATTATAAATCTATATTTAATGTATACAGTTAAGAGCATGCAGTGTTATTATTATACACTTGATTAATTTCTGTGCCTGAAAACTTCTTAGACCTGACTGAAAAACACTGATCATTTGAGTGCTTGTTTTACTGCATTTATTTCGTGTATTGCTAGTTATTTGGTTATCTGTTGAAAATATGATGAATCGTAATCGTCTCACAAGATTTTGTTTATGTATCTGCATATATATTGTCGTTGGCTGCGAGAATGATATGCATATTTACACCTCTAGTATAAAAATATCATAAGTAACTTTATTAGTGGAAAAATATAAATTGCATTCTAGTCTCTCATTGCCTTACACACAAACATATCATAGACACACACACACACACACACACACACACACACACACACACACACATATTCATACATACCACAACAATGTCTACTGACTGAACTAGTTGAGTTTAACACAATAACGTTACCACAATCGCCTCAGTTACTAACAAACACGATATAAAGTAAAGGAACCGGTATTATTATGGTTATTTAAAGGGCCAGTCACGGATAAAAGTAACTAATGTCCGTGTATTGATCAGTACCGTTCGCGTAATTCTTCCCTCACTTCCGAATAAATCCCATATGCAGCTCTATAATCTGATGTTTCGTGACTAGTGAATTTCAGCAGTAAGTAATGATTAATTAAGCGTCTTTACCGTACGCGTAGATCCCGCGCAGTAAATCTTCCCTCAGGCCCATCGTGTCGAAAGTCGGAGTCACATCCACCTCCTCACTCGTTTCAAACTCGATTTTAGTCATATCTTCCTCCTTCAGGAGCCTCTTTCTCACGGGAACTGCGGCGGCGGTCATGATTATGGGTGTTTTTTTAATATAAATTAACGATTAAAATATGAAAGCGCGTCTATGCGCGTACACAGGCTGAACGGAAGAGCCGCGTGTGTCGCAACTGTGACGCAGAATGCACGAGACGCGTGATGATGACGTTATGCTGCCGACTGTACCCGCCCGCTATTACATTAAAATCGTCAGCTGTGTCCGAAACCTCTCCTTATCCACTATACAGTGCACTCAAATGCCATAAACTAGTGATTCGTGAAAGAGTGAACGATTGAGTGGTTTCGGACACAGCTATGTATCCCATTTCACATTCGCTTAAAAGCACAGTTCACCACAAAAATGTTAATTCTAACATTTACTCATCCACAAGTTGTAACAGACCTGTATGAATTTCTTTCTTCTGCTGAACAATAAGATTTTTAAGAATGTTTGTAAGCAAACAGTCGATGGACCTCGTTGACTTCAATAGTATTTATTTTTTTCATGCTGTGGAAGTCAATGGGGTCCCAATACTATTTACTCACAATCTTCTAAATATATTCCTTTGTGTTCAGCGAAAGAAAGAAGGAATGAGTGAACAATGAAAATTTGATTTTTTGGGTGAACTATCCCTTTAATAGAGTAGTTCACTTAAAAAAAAAAAAAACTTTTGCTGATAATTTACTCACCCCAATGTCATCCAAGATGTCCACGTCTTTCTTTCTTCAGTCGAAAAGAAATTAAGGTTTTTGATGAAAACATTCCAGGATTTTCTCCATATAATGGACTTCAATAGGGTCCAAACAGTTCAAGGTCCTAAAGACAGTTTCAGTGCAGCTTTAAAAGATTCCAGACGATGAATAAGGGTCTTATCAAGGACCCTCGAAAAAAGATTCGTTCACTTTGACAGTCTTACATATAAAAAATACCCTGAGAACTCTTTCTATATCCACAGATATTTTCCTTTTGGGTTTCCATCACTTTTAATCTAATCATTCATAACAACTGCAGTGGATTTTTAAAATTTGTTATTTTATGAGGATGAAACTCATCAAGAGTGCATTATTTCCTGCCCACCTTTTCAATGGCGTTTGTTCCAGAAGTATGTTTTTAAAAAAATGCTTTGTTATAAGTGACAAACGCTGAACTATAATTTAAAACAAAAAAAGTATTTAACACAGAGGCGTGAGATGTGATCTTAGCAGAAGAGAACTACTGTCCCACTTTTAGAATAAGGTTTCAAAGTGTACATTTTGGAAAACAACACCATTACAGTGTCAAAAATGTGAATTTGTGAAAATGGTGACATCATGCATGATATTGATTGTCGTGTGTGTATGTATATATACACTCATGCTGTCATCAATTAATTTTTATCAAACATTGTGTATATCAATTTATATATACACACACATTTTTATATATGCATGGGTTTGATATATACTGCAAATATTTTTTACACACTTAAGCCTTTGTTAGATGCAACTAATCAATTTGACAGCATTTATTTTTATATTACTATGTGAATGTTTCTACTTCCAGAACCACCGTCACACTCTTCAGCGCAACTCAATTTTGTTTTCACATTCCCTTCCCCTCAATCAATGTCTTCAACTAATTTTCCCGGATTAAATCTGATTATTTTAGAAAAGCAAATCAACACCACGATCATGCGAGTTCAAACGTTTAGTTTTGCAATGAAACACAGAAGCAGGTCCCGCTCTAGACTCAGGTTTATTATGGGATGTTCCAACGAGCCACAGAGAAACACAGTCCGATAAGGAACGAAGATCTGTACACAACCGGTGCGGTTACTGGTCCTTGAGCTCCTTCAGCCTCTTGATGGCAGACTTCACCGTGACGGCTGACGTTGTGCTGTGGAACAAACAGAGCTAAACTTTAGAACCTTTAAAGGCGTGTTTCATAATCATGTGACTTGTCTGGCTGTAGTGAGTGTGCAAAGTGGCTGTAGTGAGTGTAAACAAAATCTGCAAAGTTCCGACTCAAAGCAAAGGGAGAGATTTGTTTCAGGGACATCAGAGACTTATTTGACATCTGGTGAACAGGGCATTATACGAGCGCTATGATCATGAGATGAAGCTCTGATCAGGAATGGCGTTCGCTCTTACTTGTATGTCCAGGCGCCTCCAGCCACAGTTTTCATGCAGGATCCACAATGCCAGATACCAACAGCCTTTCTCTTCATCTTAGTCTGAACACACAGAAACAGACAATTCATAATTTGTACGGAATATTGCAGTGTTTATTCTGAATGAATTACAGGTGCACATCATCATTATAGTTTTAATAATCTTGAATCAGAATAAGTTCCTCCTAGAGCCTCATTTCTTTTTACCGGATGACGATGGCAGGGCGAAATATTGGGAACCTAATCAATCTAAGGAAATTAAAAACATTTTACATTTCCCGACAAAGATACATCATATATCCCACCACTCTGCGCTTTGAGATGTGGGACACGATACAGACAGTCATTCTCTTTTCTAATATCTTCATGTTTTCTTCTGATGATGTAAAAGGTCTGAAGAGTGAATTTTATCTCCCACAGGTCGAGACATTCAGACGACGCTTGATTTTGTGCTGCCAGAGAAAGCGAACCTAAAATCCCAAGCGTGTGTGAAATGAGTTAAACAGCTAAACTTGAACTGCCTTGATGTGAATGTAAAAATAATCAGGCCTACTATATTCACACTTTTACTGTGTTAAGGTAACAAATAGCGCTGTAGGACAAATTAAAAGCGAACCAAAGGAAGAAACGTTTATAAACCCCTGCGAAAAAGAGTGAAGATTTGGGAAAAGAAACATGATATTCCATGTCAAGTGGAACATTGTTAAATCCGCTGATAATCGGGCAACCAGATCGCAAGATTGCCTTGTACGCATCTCATTCGGCACGAATCCAAAAGTTTCCATGGATGCGATGTAGCATTGAATGGCTATACATTTATTTTATAAACAAAACTTTGCGCTTCACTCCGGTCACAATATTCATGTGCAAAAGAATGTTTTGTCGAAACAGCGACACAGGACTGCGCCTCACCTTTCCACAGAATGAACAGGTGTATTTGGCGTGTTGGCTGATCTCAATCTTCTTCACCATCTTCCTGAGGGACGCACCGTAACGGGTGCCGTACTTCCCCACAATCCCCACCTTCTTGGTGCGCTTGGCCTGACGAGCAAAGAAACATCATCAACACGGGACACTTCACTGAGAGATCAATAAACATCAGATACTTCACAGAGACTTTAATAAATATATGAGATACTCTACATAGGACACATATCAATATGGAAAATTATAAATGGGACACATTTGGTTCAGAGAATTTCATTTTGCAGTGGATCTGAATTTGCAGAAACGACTTCAGTGTTGAATAACTGAACTAATGCTGCAACATTAACGTTAAATAAGCATTTATATAAGAGCTGTACAACTATATTGGGGAAGCATAATCTCAGTGTTTAAAGGAAAAGTTTATTTTACTTCAAAAAACACAAGAGACTACACAACCGAGTTAAGGACATGAACTAAACAAGATCTACACTGCATTATTCTTTTCTGACAACTTAACGAAGCTAAACAACTGATATTAACTACTGATAATAAACTTTATTCTGCTCAAACGATCTGCTGTTATGACTATAATCGTTACGCCAAACTACACCTCATTTACACGTTAAACGCGCGATTTCTCTGAGCTGAAACACTAGTGACGGACTCGGAGCCGCGACGCACTGAATAACATTTAAAGACGTTATCATCGTCTATATCAACACATACAGCAGAGATAATGTTTTATTAACTCATCCAAACACCGAGTAAGGAGAAACGGCAGTTATATGAGAGCGACAGAGAAGATGTTTGAAGATTACTCTCTCGGGCCACAAACACTCACCATTTTAGCAGAAGAGGTGCGGATCCAAAAGAGGCCGAGCAACTGCGCATGCGCGCTTTACCAGCGGCCACGGTGAAGCATTATGGGATACCGGAGGACCAACTACAGCAAGCGAGCGGAAACACCACACAGAATGTTATTATAAATATTTGTCAGGGTAATACATAATCATCGCAGGAAACATCCAGCAATAGCTTTTAAATATAGATATGTATTCGCGTGTGTGTGGGTTTGTGTATATGTGTGCGTCATTCCTTTTTAAAAGTATAATTTCCATATATATTTACAAAACAATATTCTATCACATATTATATATGTATATATACACTAAAATTATGTAATTATAATACAATTCGTTTAAAAATTATTTATATATGCGTGTAAATAAATTATTTGAGCATATTATAGACCATTTCACAAGATGTAAACAACACTGGTCCAGAAGCACTTCCTGTTTCAGTTTGTAACTGTTTTCTTTATTTCACATGTAAAGAAAACATCTTAAAGATGTTTGTTTAACTTTTTGATCCAGTTTTAAATGTTCTGTTGGTTGTATTTTATCCCAGCTTTTATGTAGTGTTAAAGAACTGAAACAGGCAGTGCTTCTGGACCAGTGTTGTTTACATCTTGTGAAATGGTCTATAGACTATACATTTAATTTTATATTAACTATTTTATTATATACAATAATATTTTATTGTATAACTATAAATGTCTAAATATAACAATACATTTTTATCAAATTAATTACATTACATTATTATCATCAAATTTATTAATTATAATTATTAAAACAATAATTGTCACTGATTTTATGTAGCTTCAGTAAAAGTGTGGTAGAAATACAGTACAAAACACAGAAATCAGCAGAAAACATCTATATTTATTTGCTGGGTTAAATCATGGATCCGATTAATCTGTAATCGTCATGATTCAGGAGAAACACTGGCAGCATTTCTAGAGGAAACTCCTGAGGAATGATCATCACAATCTGAGGAAAACACTGACAAACACACTTCTCTAATTCAACATCACTTCACAAATAAATCCCTTCAGCCACACACACACACACACACACACACACACCACACACACACACACACCCTCTCAGATAGGAAGATTCACAGCTATGAAGGAAATATTACAACAAACACAAGACAAAGGCACAAGCACTAATACAATCACACACTAATCTCTTCATATTGAGTTACTCATGATGGAAGTACTTGATAAACACTGATGTCAGTGTCACATGATGGGGTGAGGGGTCAGAGGTCAGGGTTGTTGGCACTAGCGCCCCCTAGGAGAGGCGGATCAGAAGCACTGATGTCAGTGTGTCACATGATGGGGTGAGCGGTCAGAGGTCAGGATTGTTAGCACTAGCGCCCCCTGCTGGAAACGTCAGTGTGTCACATGATGAGGTCAGAGGTCAGGATTGTTAGCACTAGCGCCTCCTGCTGGAGAGGCGGATCAGAAGCCCGTCTCGATGCTGAGGGTCCGGCGGGTCACATGCTCGATCTCTCCTGTCACGTACTCGTCAAAACTGGTCTGATACTTCGCCAACATCTTCAGCATCGGACGCAGGTTCAGCCACCACTGTTCCCTCGGCATCCTGTGCCTACGCACACACACACACACACACACACACACACACACAGTGCATAAATAATGCTTAGTGCATCTTTAATACAGTATAATGTGCACTAAGTGTGTGTTAACATCACGGTGTGTTAATCAGCGTTGATCATGAACGAGGGAGTCTCGCATCACTCACTCGAAGTCGGTGTGTGTCTTGAGTTCGGTGACGGGACTGAACGACATGACTTTCTTCTTCATGCCGATCACACACGCCGTGTCCGGAGCGTTGGCAAACACACGGCCTGCAACACACACACACACACACACACTCATCATCCAGTGCATTTTATTTGTTTTTTTACTACATTTCAATTTAGCTGTAATTTATACTCATTTTACCTTTTGTAATTTTGTTGTAATCTTTTATCAATTTTGAATATTTTTCATAAAAAATTTATATTTATTACTGTTTTAGTAGTTTTGTTAATTTTTTTTATCATTTTATTGGGTTTTTTTAAACTTCCATTTAAAATGTCCATTCATTCAATTAAATTTTTATTTTTAACATACTTACACATGTTAATTTTTAAGTTTGTGCTTTTATTATTATTTTATTTCTATTTAGCTATAATTTTATTTAACTCAGTTTTAGTAATTTGGTTGTTTTTATGTTATTTTTTTAATATTTCCATTTAGTTGTCATTTATATTTATTTCAGTTTTTGTAATTACATGATTCAAATCATTTTACTCTTCTTTTTATTAAAAAACTTCCATTTAGCTCTATTTATTTCTTTTCAATTTTATAAAATTTATGATATTTGATCTTTTTAAAAAAAAGATTTTTAATGTGCTTTTATTATCATTTTAATATTTATATTTAGCCGTAATTATTTAATTCAACTTTAGTCATTTTTTGTGCTTTTATAATTGAATTAATTTAATTCCATTTTTGTTATGCATTTTCATAATTTTTATATTCCTACATAGCTGTAATTTTTATTTATTGATTTCAGTTTTTGAAATTTCATGTTTTTATCATTATTTTTGTTTTTTATATTTCTATTTAGCTGTAATAGTGTTCAGTTGTTGTAATTTTGCTATCTGTTTTTTTTTTTATCATTAGCTTTATATTATATTGAGTTCAGGTTTAATAAGCAACATTTCTTATTTTGATGTCAGCTCGGTGCAGTGAGGGCGGTGCGTGTGTGCAGTTCCTCACCCTGCCTGTAGGTGGCGTTCATCTTCTCCGTCAGCCACAGCACAGACTTCACTCCCAGTTTAGTGCCGAAGTTCCTGTCGAACGGTGTGGGAACGCCACCCTGAACAAAAGGACACATTAGCGACGCCTGACCCCTTGAGTCACAGGGTCACGGGGTCACATGACCTCTCACCTGCTGCAGGTGCCCCAGGACGTTGACCCGGCAGTCGAACACACCCTTGCCCTCGGCGGAGTACAGGTTGTGGATGAAGTCAGTGGTGTAGTGCTTGTGGCTCTTCTCGTTCCTGCAGAGAACCGACACACACATCAGCGCGAGTGCGAGATCAGATCAGTCACGCAACACACACTCCTGTGCTCATGTGGGAGAAATCACACTGCAGAGCTGTTCTGTGTGTGTAACAGTGTGTGACATTTGTGTCTCTAACAGTGTGTGTGTGTGTGTTGCACACAAAAAGGTTCAATATTCCTCAGAAGAACAGAATGAGTGAAACACAGAGTGAGTTTGACGTGTCGGAGTGATTTAGCGAGCGGACGCGAGTGTGTAACACAGCTGATAACACTGATAACACATAAACACACTGATTCTGGCCTCCACGAGTCCGTGAAACCATCAGCAAACATTACTGTAGAACACACACACACACACTGCTTGCACTGAGGGATTGTGGGACGCGTTACCTCAGCACGAGTCCTCTCTGAATATCGTTCTTCATTTTATCCGTCAAGTGCTCCACGTTTGTCTGAGGAAAAAAAATCAACATCACGATATCCACATAGAGAACAGTTACTTTAAACGAAACCGTATTCCCCTGTGTGTCGTGTGTTCTGATCATTAAACGCACCTCCAGCTCACGGATGCCGAACGGCTCCTCGTAGATGTAGACGGCGTCGGCGCCCACGGCGATGCCGGTGGTGGTTGCTAGGTAACCGCAGTATCCGCCCATCGTCTCCACAATGAAGACGCGACGCTTGGTTCCCGACGCAGACTGCTTGATTTTATCGCAGCTCTGAGAAACAGACACACACACCGTTACACACACACACACCGTTACACACACACACACCGTTACACACACACACCGGATCAGGGCGAGCGAGTCTCACCTCCATGGCGGCGTTCACGGCGGTGTCTGCACCCAAACTGAAGTCTGTGCCGGGAACGTTGTTGCTGATGGTCGCCGGGATCACACACATGGGGACACACAGCTCATCGTAGCGCGCTCGAGCTTCAACCAACTGAAGGACGCCTTCATACGCCTGCGCGACAGACCGAGACTCATCACACACACACACACACACTCACACACACACTCTCTGACACACACACACACACACACACACACACACACACACACTCTCTCACACACACACTCTCACACACACTCTCTCACACACACACGCTCACACACACTCTCTCACACACACACTCACTGTACCTCAAATCCCCCAACCACCAGCAGCGACTGAATGCTGAATTTTCCGATGTTCTCCACGATGCTCTCCATGCAGGAGTTGGGAAGAGTTCTAAACCCATGAAACATCAAGAAATGAACGAATAACTGTGTGGATCTAACAGTCATCACAATTTCCCAGCGATCTCAGCCAATCAAAGTTTAGGTGATGTTTAATATGCAGATACGGGGAGCCAGATGAACCAATGAGATTGTACAGTGGGCGGGGCTAGAGTGATTGACAGCAGCACGGCAGCACACACTGGATGAAGATGATGTTTGATTTGTTAACACACACGTGTTCATAACTTCAATGAGCTCTTCGTTTCCGCCTTAAATGAATATGTTTTGTGTAGCTGTGTTTTGTATATGTTCATCTCTGAATCGCGTAACTCAGAGCGTCTCTGATAACAGACTCGTGTGTTCTCTGTACAGCGGTGTTGAGACGGTGTGTGTTGTGGAAAGCGCTACACACACACACACACACACTGAACGGAGGGTTCGTCTGAGAGAACTGACCGTTTGGTGCCCAGCAGCGACCCGCCCTGACCCGTCCATCCCGCCACGTCGTGCCAGTGGACCTCCGTCAGCTGCGGGAACACTCAGTGTCAGTCCATCGAGAGAGAGAGAGAGGGGTGATCAGATCATGTGACTGAGATTCTCACCGCGCCATTGGCCAGACCCTCGAAGCCGTCGTGGACGCTGTAGACCACGTGACCCTGAGCGAGTCCCACACGCACCGCCGACCTCACAGCAGCGTTCATCCCAGCGGCCGGAGCGCCCACGTTCAGGATCGCCATCGAGTGTGTGCTCTGGAGGAACACACACACATAATATATATATATTTATTTGATTTTTTATATGTATATTTATCCTTATATTAGATATGTATTATGAGTGTTTATTTAAAGCACACAGAGAGTGTGTGGAGGGGGGAGAGACCTTCGAGAGCGCCGGGTGATGATGGGCCAAGAGCTTGTACGTGTTCCAGTTGTTCTCGAAACTCCTGCGATGGAGAAACAACTGCGAGATTCAGAGATTCGTTCACACACACACACACACACACACACACGAGTGACACACACTTCCCCCGCAGCTGAATGGCCTCCTCAAACCGCTTCTCATTCATGGCTTTCTGAACCTCCTTCGTCTAAAACACAGAAACACACACTCCGTGTCACACGTGTTCTCTGCACTGGAGGTCAAGGGTCACGGCGTGTTTAACTCACCATGTTCACACACTCCATGAGTGGCAGACGCATGGCCTGATTCCCCGACAGACCGATCACGACCGCTGACGTCTCAGGAGTCGCTTCCAGCAGCGCGACCACAGCCTCCACACCCATCTTACTGCTCTACACACACACACACACACACACACACATAAACTAAGATGAGATGAAATAACACAACAAATTTGTTCATCTGTGCTGCATCTGAGTAAGTCTGTGTGTGTGTGTGTGTGTGTGAGAGGTGAACATGGACTCACCAGGACTCTGTCAAAGGCCGACGGTGTTCCTCCTCTCTGAACGTGACCCAGTACAGTGACCCGTGTGTCGTAACCCAACCGCTGAACCACCAGCTGCGCACGCACACGCACACACACACACACACACACACACGGTTAGAACACGAGTCTGGAGCTCTCACACAGCTGATCATCATCGGAGTCTCACATCTTTGACGTAGTTGGAGGAGATCAGCTGGCCGTGTTTGTCGATCGCTCCTTCTGCGATGATCACGATGTTCAGACGAGAGCCTTTACTGCGACTCTGATCACACACACACACACACACACACACACTAAAGTCAAACACAAGCTAAAATATTGCACTATTACTCTGAGATCAGTAAATGCGGTGATTTACCATGTGTCAAAATAAAAGTTGATTCGAAAATAAAGAAATTAAGACAGCCATAAATATCCATAAATACATTTTACAGCTGTAATGTAAAAAAAAAAAAAAATTATACAATTAATTATAATTTTTTTTTAATTTACAGTAATTTTTTTATTTTAGTAGTAATTTCTTATTTTGCTTATTTAGCAGTACTAATATTTTTTATTATAATAATATTTAATATTTACTAGAAAATGTTTTGGTGATATAAAAACGTATGATTATATTCATTAGTCCAGTTCCGCCTGAGCCCTGAGCGTGTGTGAACAGCGCACAGGACCGTCAGCCGCACTCTGACCTCTCCCAGTCGCGCGCACATGTGATCCTCCCAGCCGTCCTCTGGCGGAGCCTCCGGGATGAAGAGCCAGTCGGCGCCGGACGCCAGAGCCGAGACCACAGCCAGATACCTGGAGAATCACACACACCGGATCAGACCAGATCAGACCCACACACACTGGATCAGACCCACATACACCGACTGGATCAGACCCACACACACCGGATCAGACCAGATCAGACCCACACGCACCGGATCAGACACACACACACACACACCGGATCAGACACACACACACACACACACCGGATCAGACCAGATCAGACCCACACACACCGGATCAGACACACACCGGATCAGACCCACACACACCGGATCAGACCAGATCAGACCCACACACACCGGATCAGACCCACACACCGGATCAGACACACACACACACACACCGGATCAGACACACACACACCGGATCAGACACACACACACACACACCGGATCAGACCGGATCAGACCCACACACACCGGATCAGACACACACATACCGGATCAGACCCACACACACCGGATCAGACCCACACACACCGGATCAGACCCACACACATCAGATCAGACCCACACACCGGATCAGACCCACACACACCGGATCAGACCAGATCAGACCCACACACACTGGATCAGACCCACACACACCGGATCAGACCAGATCAGACCCACACACACTGGATCAGACCCACACACACCGGATCAGACACACACACACACACACCGGATCAGACCAGATCAGACCCACACACCGGATCAGACACACACACACACACCGGATCAGACCGGATCAGACCCACACACACCGGATCAGACACACACATACCGGATCAGACCCACACACACCGGATCAGACACACACACACCGGATCAGACCCACACACACCAGATCAGACCCACACACCGGATCAGACCCACACACACCGGATCAGACCAGATCAGACCCACACACGCTGGATCAGACCCACATACACCGACTGGATCAGACCCACACACACTGGATCAGGCCGGATCAGAGCCACACACCAGATCAGAACCACACACACCAGATCAGACCGGATCTACACACACTGGATCAGACCGGATCCGCATGGCCTCAAGAAGAATAACAGTAACTGACACGCACCCGCAGTGGCGGCCCATCACCTCCAGCACAAACGTCCTCTGATGACTGAAACACAGGAGAGAAAGAGTGAGAGAGAGAGAGAGTGAGAGAGAGGCTGCGTGTCGAATAGCTATTGGACAAAATACACATGTATGTGTGTGTGTTCTGTGTATGTGTGTGTGACCTCTGTGCCGTGGTGGTGATGGCATCAATAACTTCCATGATTCGATGCAGAGCAGAGTCGGCTCCGATTGTCATGTCAGTTCCACAGAAATCATTATCAATGGATCCGACCAAACCCACGATGTTCAGATGAGTGTACTGCTGCGCCAGAGAGTCCGTGATCCGGCCTGGAAAACACACACGTGTGTGTTTGTGTGAAAGTGAGCGAGCGAGCGTATGAGTGTGTGTGTGTCAGTGAAGTGTGTGTACCCTGCTGCACCAGCTCTGTCAGTAGGCTCCTCCACTCGCTGCGGAAGATGTTGGCCCCGGTGAGGCTGCCGTCTCCTCCACACACACACAGGTTGGTGATGCCGCGCTGGAGCAGGTGAAACGCCGCGGATAAACGGCCCTCTCGCGTCATGAAGGCCTTACAGCGGGCGCTGCCGATGATGGTGCCACCCTGACACAGGAGGAGGGAACACACGATCACCGGCGCGCACACACACACACACACACACTAACCCAACCGTACCCATCACACACAGAAACACACTCTCAACTTATTGAATTGTAAGACTGGATAAACTGGTTGAAGAGACAGACCTGACCACTGCTCTATGAGACGAAGGCCCTTACTTTCAAATTAACATTTGAACATCTCAATTTGATTATGAAATTATAATAATACATTTACATAATTGTTATATTGGATTATTCTAACAGACTTTGACAGAATAATGCACGATTCTCACACTGTTTTTAAACAAAAATTATACAGTATATAGTGAGAATTGAGCTCATAATCCATTCTAAACTCAGCTGTGTTCTTGATTAGTCTGCAGATGTGTGTGTGTGTGTGTGTGTGTGTGTGTGAGCATAGACGTGATGCAAACGCTGCTGTAATCTCACACTTAATCTGCCGCTTTAATCTCGATCCTGCTGTCAGTCAGAGGAGGATGATTGACAGTCCCGCCCCTTTCCATAACTGCCAGTTTAACACACTACTAACTCAGGCAGGCCCCGCCCCTTTATTCTGCGCATGAATTATTATAATGAGGAATATTGTGATGTGTTCCCGGGAGAAACTCGAGATACAGTGGAGGCGTTTCAGGAGTTCAGGAACACTGACACTGACATAGAGGAGAACTGGAGCAACACACACACACACACACACACACACACACTCTGAAGAGCGATGAAGATGAGGAAAAGTGACTCAGACTTACAAGCTGAATGATGTTGGTGACGCTCTGCCAGTTGGCGAGTTTGATATGATCTCCTCCATCAACCAGGCCTTGATAACCCTGAGAGAGAGAGAGAGAGAGAGAGAGAGAGAGAGAGAGAGATTCATTGATTAATTTTTTTCAATGTATGCATGTATTTATATGATGATTGGAAATGATTTGGCAATACACTGAAAACTGTAAAATTGTCCCGCCAACAATCAAGCACATTTTCTAATTTTATTTGAGAGAGAGAGAAATCACACAAGCTCTCAGTGTCTCTCGCCCAGCATAAGCTCCTACCTCATAGATCAGGTAGACTTTAGCACCTACAAAGATGCCCATGCGTGTTACAGCTCGAACAGCAGCATTCATACCTGCAGAAATCACACACACACACACACACACACCAAAGTGCATAAGTGTTTAATGCAACAACTACAGGTACATGATTTGACACACTGTATGCAATGCACAATGCAATCTGGCAACACACACCACATGCAGAGCCAATTTAAAGTACAAACAATTCCACGAACAAACAAGAGGAGCACAAGAAGCGACCCTAGATAGGGATCATGACAGAAAGTGCTGCTCAAATAAGTTACATAAGTCAGATCATGCATTATTCTGCCCCAGATACTCTCATATAACACTGAAATATTTGAGGAAAACGGGAAATGACACACAACACACCGAGCAGAAACACCTTTGCATTCGTATCATGAAGTGCAGAGTTTAGCAGTGTTTGCACGAGTGCATTCCTCTACAACAGGTAGTAACACACACACACACACACACACACACACACACACACACACACACACACACATGAAGTGTGTATAGACTTGCAAATGTACTGAAACTGAAGCGTTTAAAATGCATCGCACTCTCGCGTCGGAAACGCTCTTTTGTCCAGAATGTTTTTATTGTGATGATGTTGTTTACCCTGCGCGTCCCCGCCGCTCGTCAGGACCGCGATGGCTTTCCCCGCGCCGCTCATCCGCAGCTTCTCGAAGTCCACATGCATGATGGAAGATCACTAATATAAACCTGTCACAGAGGAAAACACTCGCACTGGTTCCCAGTTGAAAGCTTCTGCTTCTGCTATGCATTCACCGCACGTAGCGCACGAATTGTGTCGGCGGCGCGCACGTACGCCCCCGCCCCATGTTTGTTTGCGCGCTCCTGCCTCGAGCTATAATTTTCTCTGATTTTTTTTTTGAATTATCTCCATAATTAAACTAAGATTACATATGATCGAATAGCTATTGGACTTAAACTGAGTTATGAAACAATTAATGCAAGACTCGACTTCCTGATAGTTACTCTAAAAACCTCAAACTAATGCTGACTGAAGCAGTCATTTCATGACATAATGTGTAATGTTTTAAACGTAAAAAGTTAATGAGTTAAAATAGCAATGCTATAGTGGGAGTCAGTGGGAAAACATTAACCCTTAAAAAGTGTTATTATGCGAAAACGGTATTTTTTTTATTACAATAACAACATGGAAAAATGTCAGAGTCGTAAAAACTTTAAGGTCAGTGGAAAATTGTCCACCATTTTGCTTTATGTATTTGATATTTCCCAAATAAAATAAACATTTTAGTTATATTATCCATTTCTAGTAAACCGGTATCACAATCCATTAACAATCCTATTGTGTCAGTTATAGCGACAAATTTGTAAAACACCTCAAAAATAAACAGAAACTTTGGACCAAAAAATAAATGTACAATTTAATAAGTTTCCTCTTTACAAAAACAGCATAATGGAGAAACCCCGTCTTTAAAATTACTGATAAAATCATTTCATGGACAATGTGTATTTATTATTTTAAAGTGAGTTTATTTCATTAGGTTTATTTCTTATATAGTTGTTGTTTTGTCGCCCTCTGCTGTTGATCTGTGAACTGAGCGAAAGGAGACGCGCTGTTGTCATGGACGCGGAGTGACGCGCATGCGCAGTGACTGATTACGGAAAGCAGAGATGTGATGTTCCCCAGACGCGTTCGGGATCAACATTGACGCACTTACAAACAAAACATTAATATTTACCAAGATGAAATTAACCCGGAAACTTGTTCTGGCTCGGGCTAAAGCATCGGACCTGGAAAGTGTGAAGAAATTAAACTGCTGGTGTGTGTTCTGCGGTTTGTTAGCTGCTAGCCTGATGAAAACCAGTCGTTTAGTTAAGACTTCTCCTTCAACATTAGTCTGTGTTGTTGGGTTTATCCTGTGTGATGAGATTTCCTGAATAACTACTGTATTCTCTAATAACATCTTCGTGTGTTTCAGGGGCTGTAATCTGACAGACGTGAGTACTGAATCTTTTTTCTTCTTTTTAATGTTTTAAATCTCATTATATTACAAATAAATTCCATTATATTGCATCACTGTTATCTATGGAAGACCATTTCTGTCACACAAGACAAAAATCAGGCTTTGGTAAATCGAAAGTATGACATACCAAGTTTATAAATGATATAAAGACATAATTTTGACATAGTATGTCAATTTCCAGTTTTCATATTATAAATATGACGTTGTAACGTAGATTAACAAATAGATTAATCGCATCTAACATAAAAGTTTGTTTATAGTGTGTGTGTATTTGAAAGCACTATTTTTTATGTCATAATTATTTGATTTACAAAAGCATGATTTCTTTTTTATGTGGCGTAAATGGGCTTTCATAGTTAGCATTGGTAATACTGTGGTACTGAATGATTTCCATATTCATATTCCATAATACAATTGTAATCAAAATTATTCAACCCCCCATTGCAAATCAGGTTTATTGGTAAAATATACAGACGTTAAGCTGTTTGCGATGAACAAATCAACAGAAATAATTGAAATAAAAAGTAATTGAGACTGTTTTCTCCCAAATTAAACTGAAAATGCAACATTTAATAACTTCAACAGTCTTATAATTATTCAACCCCCTGAATATAATCTCCCACAACAGCACAGATCTGCGTAGCGAGCAAGTCAAATTTGACTGTATTTTAGATATATGGTCAAAAGAATAATCCCAAAAGTAAATGATTCATTTCGATTACAACTGTATACCCATCTATTATATGACTATATATATAAATAAGGTAAATAAGTGTTCATTTCTCCACAGATCTCCATATTTGAGCAGATTCCTAATGTCGAGGTTCTCACTCTGAGGTTTGTTTTCAGCTTTCTGGGAATAATCAATTATAAATCTCACAAGCACCAGCGCTCCGTTCTTCTCAATGTCATAATCATTTGTTAACGAACAAATATTCATTACTTCAATGAGCTCATTATTTCTGCCTTAAATTAGTACATTCTTTAAATGAATTCAGTGTTATCTCTCTCAGTGCGAATCACATCTCGTCTCTGGAGCCGATCTCGTCCTGTCAGCATCTCAGCGAACTCTACCTGCGACGCAACGACATCCGCTCGCTGTGTGAACTCCGGCATCTGAGGGGTCTGGGTTACCTGAAGGTCCTGTGGCTCGCGGAGAACCCGTGCTGTTACGCTAGCGACCCGAGCACATACCGGCTGACCGTCATCAGGACCCTGCCCGGACTGCACAAGCTGGACAACCAGCGTAAGAGCAGCGGCCGCCGCCTCTACGTCACACTGGAGAAAATACGGCCAATGGAAACACGCCAATTTCGCTTCACTATCAAAATAGTTTTTACGCTCGCATCATGAGGGGCTTCGCAGGTCAAATCGGAATTTCAACTAGTAAGAAATCAAGTCTTGATATCAACTATTGGTTTTGAATGGCAGCCTATGGTGACATTTCACTAGTGAAAATACAATTGTTGATATCAAGAATTCATATCCTGGAAATGAATAAAAGTTAAAACGGTTTGCCATAGACACACACACACGTCTCCACATCGAAGCTAAAGGGTTAGTTCACCCAAAAATGAAAATTCTGTCAGTATTTCCTCACCCTCATGTTGTTCCAACCCCGTAAGACCTTCGTTCATCTTCTGGACACAAATTAAGATATTTAAGATATTAAGATCGCTCCTGCATACTAGTCCATAGGCTTCTTGAGGGAATGACTCTTGCTGGCATCGAAAAGTCATTAAAGACATCGTTAAAATAGTCCAAGTGACTACAGGAGCTCAATCTTAACTTTATCAAACGACGAGAACACTTTTTGTGTGCAAAAATAACGACTTTATTTCAACTATTCACTTCCTTCTCCATGGGCCTGTAGTCAGTTAACGTAGTGTGATTGCGTAAAGCTACGTTACACGTAGGCTCACTATTGGCCGACGCTGGTCATGTGTGTGATGCGTGTGACGTACAATAACAGAAGCTTACGCTATTAAACTAGTAACCTGACTCGCGCAGAGGGAGAAATAAACCAATAGTTGAAATAAAGCCGTTATTTTTGTGCACAAAAAGTGTTCTCGTCGTTTGATAAAGTTAAGATTGAGCTCCTGTAGTCACTTGGACTATTTTAACGATGTCTTTAATGACTTTTCGATGCCAGCAAGAGTCATTCCCTCAAGAAGCCTATGGACTAGTATACAGGAGTGATCTTAATATCTTAAATATCTTAATTTGTGTTGCGAAGATGAACGAAGGTCTTACGGGGTTGAACAACATGAGGGTGAGTAAATACTGACAGAATTTTCATTTTTGGGTGAACTAACCCTTTAATAATAATGTCCGGCGGCGGCTGGGATATACATAATCCCAACATCCGTCGCCATGATGATTGGAGTGATTTTCGCGAGAGGAAAAAATCACGTTTTAGTCGTGTAACATTTCGCAATCATTTTTTGTTGGCATTTAGAGAAAAAAAAAATCGCAAAAGTTTCGCGTAAATCTGTCATAGTAACGCACCTAGTGACGAATAAAGCTCAAAGAGTCGCATCTCCATTTATACAGCGCTTTAACGAGATTACAGTCACAGAGAGTGTTTGGCTTTACAGCAGATCTAGAATAAAGTTAGTCTGCCAAACCAAAAATGATTCAGACACCAGATATAATCTATTGTATAGTGTGTGTATAGAGTTCATTTCTGTAAGTGAGGAGAGCAATATAAAGTAAACTGTGACATATTTCGTGTGTGAGAGGACGGACAATATTCCAGTCAAATTTCATCACCATTGTCTAAACTATCGCGAATAAACTGTGATAATGTGACTGAATAAGTTTAGGTTTGACTGTATATATGAATATTCATGAGTTTGTTCTGTCAGTGGTTACAGAGGAGGAACTGGCACAAGCATTAAAGGAAGGGGAGGAGCTTGTGAGCCCTCCAGGTCCCGCCCCCACCAGCTCAACCAATGGCCTTACAGAAGCAGAGTCCGAGAACGACCCTCTTAATTACAGTATGGAGGAAACCAAGTAAGATCTGCGCTGTGTTTCTGTTGTGTGGATGTGGAGCTGACACACACTCTCACACTGATGTGTGTGTGTGTGTGTGTGTGTGTGTGCAGTAAGATCCGTGCTCAGCTGGGAATGAAGCTTCTGCCGAGAGACAAGTTCCCCTCGCTGGCGTCCCCGAGAGAGGCTGGAGACAAGAGGAAGGTACGAACGCGAGAATAGCAGCGCACAACATTTTCTTTTAAACACATGGAGAATATTATTACATTCTGAACACTTTGAATATTTCCTCGCTATGAAAGCCTTGCAAAAGATTATGGATTTCCGACTGTACATGAAAGTTGAAAGTAATGTTTTGTTAAGGAGAATTTTGATTTAGTAGTTTAAAAAATGTTTTAGTAAATTAAACTAAAGTGTAATTTAGTTAAAAGTAACTTTTTTAAGAATTGACTTGAATATGAATGTGTAAATTGATAAAGCATTGCATACTCTGATTACATGCATTAGTTGTAACGTGTTACTCGCTCCATCTAAAGTAATGTGATCATGTGATGCGTTCACCCAACACGGCTCATGTGTGTTGTTCCTGATGTCAGTGTCACACACTCGAGGCCGTTCTGCTCCTGCTGAAGGATCTGGACGTGGAGGAGCTGAAGATCGTGCAGTCGGTCGCCGAGAGCAAACTCCGATCCCGCAGTCGTCAGAGAGAGAGGTCACCCGTCTGCGCGTGACACACCAGCGGCCCACGAGACAGCAGAAACTACACAGTCATACTCATTTCAGCAACACTTGACACTTTTGGTTCACAGTGCATTAATGTTCACACAACTGTTGATTTAAAAAGTTAATAAGTTAATATGAAATGCTACGGAGGCGTATTGCATTCACTTGAAGAAAAAAAATTTGCTCTGTTTTTCTGAATTAATGAGTTAATTTTTCGTGAGAAAAAAAGTTTTTGCTATGTTTTTCTGAATTAATGAGTTAATTCAGAAAAACAGAGCAAAAAAAAAAATTCCACGAAAAATTAACTCATTAATTCAGAAAAACAGAGCAAAAAAAAATTCCACGAAAAATTAACTAGTTAATTCAGAAAAACAGAAAAACTTTTTTTCTCATGAAAAATTAACTCGTTAATTCAGAAAAACAGATTAGATTTTTTTTTCTTCAGGTGAATGCAATACGCCTCCGTAAAATGCTGTTAAATTATAGTTCATTTGAACAAATGCGTTTCATGTTAATAAATGAAACCTTATTGTAAGTGTTGTATAATAAATGTCTTGAGTTATTTGTTGTATATTAACATGTCATAGCCATTTCGAACAGCGCCAGCTCCTGTACGGGACAACATGAATGAATCATGATACCCAGATGCCTTTTGCTGTTCAGACTCCAGTTCTGGAGAACGATTTGCTTTGTAATGATGTAGTTTGTGGAACTACATTTTGTGTTGAAATGATACAGACGAGAATGTATTTTTCTATGTAAATAAATTCTGATGCACAAGAATATTTATTGTTATTGTATCATGATCCGACACAATTCTACAGAATACTGTACATGATTGAGTGGACAAAACAGGAATTAGGTGTCGCTTAAACCTCAGATCTGCCATGTTTCCTGGATCACGAAGCACAAAACCAATCTATCAGAAAGATCAGGTGACGTCTTCCAGGTTTCATTCCACATCGTTTTTCTCCAGAAAGTCAGTCAGAGTCCCGTTATCCACCGGGATGAGGAGATATTCCACCCCGTCGGCACCCTGACACACACACACACACACACTGCTTTAAAGAGATAGTTCACTCAAAAATGAAAACTAGCCCATGATTTACTGTCCCAGAAGCCATCCTAGATGTGTATGACACTCTTCTGTCAGACGATTTTATGATGGACAGATGCACTTTTATGGACTTATATGGAAATAAATACTGCCATTAAAAAAGCTTGGAAGAGCCAGGATATTTTTTTAATATAACTCTGCTTCTGTTCGTCTGAGAGAAGAGTGTCATACACACCTCGGAGGACTTGAGGGCGAGTGAACTATCCCTTTAATGATGGCTAGAGTTATTCTGCACAGGCGAGTTCTGACCTTCTTGGTCCGGATGAGTTTGTGATCTCTGAACTCGGTGAGTTGCGTGCGCAGAGTGATGTCACTGTTCACAGGAAAGACTCGCGACAGCGCTGGTAGAAATCCTGGAAAGACAATCCTGAACAAACAACGAGACAGTCAGGTCTGAACACCGGCGCTGGATTATACAGGAGCTGTGCAGTGGCGATGCTTACCCGTGTACGCAGGATTGTCCTTGTTCTCCAGCTGAAACTCGGCCAGTAATCTGAAGATTCCTCTGCAATTCACAAACAATTATTATATCATACAATACAGAAATTACTATGGCTGTATTTTTGTTCACATTTTTATAATCAATATTGGATTGTTTTCATTATCGGTGTACGACTGCAAAAAGTTCAAACGCATGCTTTTGTGGCTTTATAAATCCAGATTTACTTTTGAAATCAATCTGTACCCAGCGGCACAGTCTCTCCAATCCAGCACTGAGTGAGTTAAACTGCAGTTCCTCCACTGGCCACTAGAGGCGCTGCAGAAGAGACTCACTCCCATAGACCCGCATGTTAAAATGGCAGAATAAACATGTTCACAGTCTGGAGCAGAAACTGGTTGTGGTCTATATCGCTAATGTTGCTCTTCATGACGACTGTGAGCGGGTGAATTCTTTTAGAACTCATCCGTTTAAATTATATTAAGCCTTAAAGTTCTACATAATTAAGGGCGTGGCCACTTGAGTGACAGGTGGATTGCCACTGATGTCACTGCTAGCTAGCATTAGCGTCACGTCACCTCAGCTAATCCGCCTCGCTGCACATTGTCGTTTATCTGTGAGTTACGCGCGGCTAAGATGGCGATGGCCGGCTCCGCCCACTTTGGGCTCTCCAGAAACACTACGAGTGACGTCACACACACTACACCGAGTATTTATACAGTCTATGATCTGTCCGTGAGTCTGATTTGTGAATGACTGTGTTGAGGCTAGTGTTGTCACCTGGCGTTGGGCGTGAGGCTGCGCAGCACGTGTGTGAGAGAGCTGAGCGCTAGCGCCCCCGTCTGGTGGACGAGCAGAGAGTTCTCGTATGACGTCTCCTCGGTGTACGGCAGGTACGTCGTGGTTTCGTACCACAGCCAGTTGAACATGCTCATCTTGGCCTGATCCCAGACTGAAGCACACACACCAGGGGTTTATTAACACACCGCATCAGGGAGGATGTTTCTCTCCATCTACTCAAGATTACAACGCCATTATGTCAGCGTCTATGGAAGATTGCTTCTGCCACAGAATAAAAAAGTGAAGTAATTGACGCTTTTTATCTCTGAACTTAAAACGCACATTTTTGCCTTTTTTTCCATCAAAAATTTCTCGCAATTGCAAATTTTTTCACTTTTTTTTTTCTCACAATTCAGACATTATTTCCTGCTATTGCATTTAATTTATATCTCCCAATTCTGAAATTATTTCTCACCCACTACTGCAAGTTTATAAATTGCTCGCAATTCTGTAAAAAAGAAAAGAAAAAAAATCATTAAAAAAAAATTCCACAATTCAAACATTTTTATCTTGCAAATGCAAGTTTATATCTCGCAATTCTCTTTTTTCTTGCTATTGCGTTTAATTTATAACTTGCAATTATGAATTTGATGCTATAAAAGTTTATTTATTAAAAATAAACTATTAAAAACAATTTTTTTCCCCATTTTCTCAATGGTGACGTTTTAGTTGCGTTTTTCATTTATATCTCGCAGTTCTTACTTATTTCCTGACAATTGCAGAATTTTTTTTATTGCGATTACAAGTTTTTTTGTTTTTACGAGTTTTTTTTAGTTTCTGACGTTTTTTCTTGCGAATCTGTTTATATCTCACAATTCTGATATTTTTTCTTGCTATTGCGTTTAAATTATAACTCGTAATTCAGACTTTTTTCCTCACATTGACACTTTTTTGTATTTATAAGTTTGTAACTTATAACTCTGACATTTTTTTCTTGCTATTGCATTTAATTTATATCTTGCAATTCAGTTATACAATTCAATTGTTCAATTCAAGTTTATTTATTAAAAATAAACATTTAATATTAAAAAACATTATGGATATTAAAAATAAACTAATAAAAACATTTTTTTTTAAGTTTATTTAATGCAATTCTGAGTTTTTAACTTGCAATTCTGACTTTATTCCTCCCCATTTCTTTTATATTTTGCAAATCTGACGTTATGCTCATAGTTTCGAGTTTGTCTTGCAATTCTGAGTTTACATCTAAACTTGCATTTGTGAGAATGAAAAGCCCGAATTGTGAGAAAAAAAAGTGCAATTACCTTTTTAATAAACTTTATTCCGTGTCAGAAACAGCTTCCATAGTTATCATCGTAAAGCTTAAGCAGAGACTGACTGAGTGGAGCGTTTATGTGGTCGATGGAGGCCAGCAGGTGCATGTTGGGAAGCGCCGCCAGCTGCCCCAGTGCATGCTGGGTCCTGTCGCCCCTCAGCATGGGCCCGTCGATGTTATTGACGATCAGAAACACGTGATTGCTGGGATCTGGAAGGAAACACACGAGTTACAGCCACCGAAGACCACCAGCCACGAGTTGAGAGAGAAGACGCACGCGAGCCGAACCTTCTCGGAGCGCTCTGACGATGAAGTCGACCTGGTCTCCAGGGTTACGGAAGCTGCCCTCGTGCTGGAGCACGTCAGCCGTGATGCTGTTCAGGATCTGCAGGATCACAGCGAGAGATGGACGACAGTCAGAGTGTGTGCGAGTACAGCAGCACGAGTGTTGGACAAAACATGTTTGAAGCGCGTGAGGAAGAGTGTGTGTGTGTGTGTGTGTGTGTGTGAGACTGACGGCTTTGAGGGTGATGCTGGGGAAGAAGCCGTTGACCACCACATGATCCCAGTCCGCCAGCAGAGACGAGCAGAACTTCTCCAGCAGGAGCTTCTTCGAGCCCAGGCCGTAGATCACGATGTTGAAGCCCATGCTGAGAACACCGGAGAAACAACAACTCTGTTTAAGTCAATTTCCACTTCTATAATGTTGATAATCTCTCTCACACACACACACACACACTCAACTGCATCTGCATCATCCACTGCTGGAAGTTGTTCTCGTGTTTGGCGTTGAGCTGATGAATCTCGTCTGCGTATCGCGGTGTGTTTCCACTCAAGAGTCTGAGCAGAGTCTCCTAGAACACACACAACCCAACACCTGTGTTAGACCTCACACACATCCCATGATGCTCAGCGATGGCTTACACACATCCCATGATGCTCAGGGTCACGGACCCGGTCCAGTTGTGGCGTGTGGAGCTTCTGCAGCGTTCGGTCAGACGTCAGCACTTTAGAGCTGCTGTGAGCCTCGAAATACTCCTCCACCAGATCCTGCAGCACAACACACACACACACATCACTGAGCAGAAGAAGAGTGACACACACACACACACACACACATCACTGAGCAGAAGAAGAGTGACACACACACACACACACACATCACTGAGCAGAAGAAGAGTGACACACACACCACACACACACACACACACATCACTGAGCAGAAGAAGAGTGAGACACACACACACACACACATCACTGAGCAGAAGAAGAGTGACACACACACACACACATCACTGAGCAGAAGAAGAGTGACACACACACACACACACACACACACATCACTGAGCAGAAGAAGAGTGACACACACACACACACACACACACATCACTGAGCAGAAGAAGAGTGACACACACACACACACATCACTGAACAAAAGAAGAGTGACACACACACACACACACACACACACATCACTGAGCAGAAGAAGAGTGACACACACACACACACACATCACTGAGCAGAAGAAGAGTGACACACACACACACACACACACACACACACACACACATCACTGAGCAGAAGAAGAGTGAGACACACACACACACACACACACACACATCACTGAGCAGAAGAAGAGTGACACACACACACACACACACACACACACACACATCACTGAGCAGAAGAAGAGTGAGACACACACACACACACACATCACTGAGCAGAAGAAGAGTGACACACACACACACACACACACACACACATCACTGAGCAGAAGAAGAGTGACACACACACACACACACACACACACATCACTGAGCAGAAGAAGAGTGACACACACACACACACATCACTGAGCAGAAGAAGAGTGACACACACACACACACACACACATCACTGAGCAGAAGAAGAGTGACACACACACACACACACACACACACACACACACACACACACACACATCACTGAGCAGAAGAAGAGTGAGACACACACACACACACACACACACACACATCACTGAGCAGAAGAAGAGTGACACACACACACACACACACACACACACACACACACATCACTGAGCAGAAGAAGAGTGAGACACACACACACACACACATCACTGAGCAGAAGAAGAGTGACACACACACACACACACACACACATCACTGAGCAGAAGAAGAGTGACACACACACACACACACACACACACATCACTGAGCAGAAGAAGAGTGACACACACACACACACATCACTGAGCAGAAGAAGAGTGACACACACACACACACACACACACACATCACTGAGCAGAAGAAGAGTGACACACACACACACATCACTGAACAGAAGAAGAGTGAGACACACACACACACACACACATCACTGAGCAGAAGAAGAGTGACACACACACACACACACACACACACATCACTGAGCAGAAGAAGAGTGACACACACACACACACATCACTGAGCAGAAGAAGAGTGACACACACACACACACACACACATCACTGAACAGAAGAAGAGTGACACACACACACACACACATCACTGAACAGAAGAAGAGTGACACACACACACACACACACACATCACTGAGCAGAAGAAGAGTGACACACACACACACACATCACTGAGCAGAAGAAGAGTGACACACACACACACACACACACACACATCACTGAACAGAAGAAGAGTGACACACACATCACTGAGCAGAAGAAGAGTGACACACACACACACACACACACACATCACTGAGCAGAAGAAGAGTGACACACACACACACACACACACACATCACTGAACAGAAGAAGAGTGACACACACATTACTGAACAGAAGAAGAGTGACACACACACACACACACACACATCACTGAACAGAAGAAGAGTGACACACACACACACACACACATCACTGAGCAGAAGAAGAGTGACACACACACACACACACACACATCACTGAACAGAAGAAGAGTGACACACACACACACACATCACTGAGCAGAAGAAGAGTGACACACACATACACACACACACACACACACACATCACTGAGCAGAAGAAGAGTGAGACACACACACACACACACATCACTGAACAGAAGAAGAGTGACACACACATTACTGAACAGAAGAAGAGTGACACACACATTACTGAACAGAAGAAGAGTGACACACACACACACACACACACATCACTGAACAGAAGAAGAGTGACACACACACACACACACACACATCACTGAACAGAAGAAGAGTGACACACACACACACACATCACTGAGCAGAAGAAGAGTGACACACACACACACACACACACACACACATCACTGAGCAGAAGAAGAGTGACACACACACACACACACACACATCACTGAACAGAAGAAGAGTGACACACACATTACTGAACAGAAGAAGAGTGACACACACATTACTGAACAGAAGAAGAGTGACACACACATCACTGAACAGAAGAAGAGTGACACACACACACACACATCACTGAGCAGAAGAAGAGTGACACACACACACACACACATCATTGAACAAAAGAAGAGTGACACACACACACACATCACATCACTGAACAAAAGAAGAGTGACACACACACACACATCACTGAACAGAAGAAGAGTGACACACACACACACACACACATCACTGAACAAAAGAAGAGTGACACACACACACACACACACACATCACTGAACAAAAGAAGAGTGACACACACACACACACACACACACACATCACTGAACAAAAGAAGAGTGACACACACACACACACACATCACTGAACAGAAGAAGAGTGACACACACACACACACACACACACACATCACTGAACAAAAGAAGAGTGACACACACACACACATCACTGAACAGAAGAAGAGTGACACACACACACACACACATCACTGAACAGAAGGAGAGTGACACACACACACACACACACACACACATCACTGAGCAGAAGAAGAGTGACACACACACATCACTGAACAGAAGAAGAGTGACACACACACACACACACATCACTGAACAGAAGAAGAGTGACACACACACACACACACACACACATCACTGAGCAAAAGAAGAGTGACACACACACACACACACATCACTGAACAGAAGGAAGAGTGACACACACACACACACACACACATCACTGAACAAAAGAAGAGTGACACACACACATCACTGAACAAAAGAAGAGTGACACACACACATCACTGAACAGAAGAAGAGTGACACACACACACACACACATCACTGAACAGAAGAAGAGTGACACACACACACACACACACACATCACTGAACAAAAGAAGAGTGACACACACACATCACTGAACAGAAGAAGAGTGACACACACACACACACACACACACACACACATCACTGAACAAAAGAAGAGTGACACACACACATCACTGAACAAAGAAGAGTGACACACACACATCACTGAACAGAAGAAGAGTGACACACACACATCACTGAACAGAAGGAGAGTGACACACACACACACACACACACACACACACACATCACTGAACAAAAGAAGAGTGACACACACACATCACTGAACAGAAGAAGAGTGACACACACACACACACACATCACTGAACAGAAGAAGAGTGACACACACACACACACACACACATCACTGAACAGAAGAAGAGTGACACACACACACACACACATCACTGAACAGAAGAAGAGTGACACACACACACACACACATCACTGAACAGAAGAAGAGTGACACACACACACACACACACACATCACTGAGCAGAAGAAGAGTGACACACACACACACACACACACATCACTGAACAGAAGAAGAGTGACACACACACACACACACACACATCACTGAACAGAAGAAGAGTGACACACACACACACACATCACTGAACAGAAGAAGAGTGACACACACACACACACACACATCACTGAACAGAAGAAGAGTGACACACACACACACACACACACATCACTGAACAGAAGAAGAGTGACACACACACACACACACACATCACTGAACAAAAGAAGAGTGACACACACACACACACACACACATCACTGAACAAAAGAAGAGTGACACACACACACACACACACACACATCACTGAACAGAAGAAGAGTGACACACACACACACACACACACACACACACACATCACTGAACAAAAGAAGAGTGACACACACACATCACTGAACAGAAGAAGAGTGACACACACACATCACTGAACAGAAGGAGAGTGACACACACACACACACACACACACACATCACTGAACAAAAGAAGAGTGACACACACACATCACTGAACAAAAGAAGAGTGACACACACACATCACTGAACAGAAGAAGAGTGACACACACACACATCACTGAACAGAAGAAGAGTGACACACACACACACACACACATCACTGAACAGAAGAAGAGTGACACACACACACACACACACATCACTGAACAGAAGAAGAGTGACACACACACACACACACATCACTGAACAGAAGAAGAGTGACACACACACACACACACACACACACATCACTGAACAGAAGAAGAGTGACACACACACACACACACATCACTGAACAGAAGGAGAGTGACACACACATACACACACACACACACACACACACACACACACATCACTGAACAAAAGAAGAGTGACACACACACACACATCACTGAACAGAAGAAGAGTGACACACACACACACACACACACACACACATCACTGAACAGAAGGAGAGTGACACACACACACACACACACACACACACATCACTGACAGAAGAAGAGTGACACACACACACACACACACACACACACACATACACATCACTGAACAGAAGAAGAGTGACACACACACACACATCACTGAACAGAAGGAGAGTGACACACACACACACACACACACACACACACATACACATCACTGAACAGAAGGAGAGTGACACACACACACACACACACACCTCTGCTTTCTTGCTCTTCTTACTGGGTGTCTTATAGAGAGCGGCTGCGGTGTGTTTACTGGGGGTTTTGGGTTTCTGGACCTCGTGCTCTTCATCTTCTTCATCATCATCTTCAGAGTTAGAGGGTGAGAGGTCACTGTCACTGTCGGACCTCAGGCTTGGAGCTGCAACACAACCACAACACAACATCAATCGATTAATTAAACCTAAATAGCAATTTTTTTAAAATAAAATTATTCATGAATAAAATTATAAAGTTAGAAATAAAAATATATAATGACTAAAATTTGAAACATGAAAACTAAAAACAAAAAGAACATGGTAAAAATTATCTCAAATAAAAATAATGCTGTTGTGAGGTTTATATTTATTGCTTTTCTTTTTATTTTTACCGCTCTTTTGTGTTTTCTGGTTTTATTGTTACTGAGATTCTGGAGTGTTGTGTTCTGGGTAATGAACCTGTGAGTCTCCTCCTCAGCCGGTGTGGAGTCGTGGAGATGAACTGCACCTTCTTTCCCTGAGCAGAACACAGGGTATTAATCTCACACACACACACACACACACACACACTCGCGCACGTAACACCCTGAGACCTGTCGTGAGTTTCACCTTCTGAGGAGTCTTGCTCTGATTGGCTGATTCTGGAGGAACAGAGGAACGAGAGTCAGTCAGTGTGTAAACGGAGAGAGAGTGAGTGTGTGTGTGTGTGTGTGTGAGAGAGAGAGAGAGAGAGAGAGAGAGAGAGAGAGAGAGAGACACAGACTCACTTTTGCCGGTTGACTCGTCGTTTGTGTCTGACGTGCTGAAGCTCACACTCTTCCCAGGTGTACGAGCCAGTTCAGACGCTACACACACACACACACACACACACACACACACACACACACACACACACACACACACACACACACACAATCATCAGTGTTTTGTTGTGTTATTTTATGTTTATTTTGATCATTCACATGTGTATGTGTATCAGTGAGTGAGTGAGTGAGTGAGTGAGTGAGTGAGTGAGTGAGTGTGTGAGTGTGTGTCACTCACCCATCTGAGCCATTTTCTTTCCCCGTTTGATGGTCTGAAACGAGAAGACGGACGATCCGGCAGCGACGACTGCGTCCTCACTCTCATCTGAACAACCAATCAGATGAACACATCATCATCATCATCATCATCATCATCATCATCGTGAGAGTTTCATGACGGGTTTATCAGTGAACGAGCAGCTGACGGTGCCGGAGCGGTCAGTGACGAGTGTGTGTGTGTGTGTGTGTTCACCCTGAGATCTGGCGTACAGAACCTCCACATAGTTCTGCTCTTTAAACAGCTCTTCTTCATCCTCCTCTTCATCAGCAGATCTTCTGCACTTCTGGGGGGTTTTCAAGGTCACGAGTGTCTGAGCGGATCCATCCGCTGCTTTTACATCTGCAGAGACATAATCAAAATCATATTCATAATGCAGACGCTGACTAAATATATACATGCGAGTCTGTGTGTCTGAGTGAGAGTGTGTGTGTGAGGGTCTGTTTGTATGTAAGAGAGTGAGTGTCTGTCTGTCTGTGTGTGTGTGTGTGTGTGTGTGTGTGTGTGTGTGTGTGTGTGTGTGTTGAACATACCATAGTATTACATTCTGATACCACAGTAAGTTACTATTTCGGTAAATATGGTATTAAAATGTTTGTGGTAACTTACTTTATAGTTTTAAAAGTAAGGCAAAAATCTGACGGAGTGTATATAAAGTTAAAGGTAAAACACATGATGAAGTTGTTAATGTAAAATGTAAGAGAAACACTTTTACCTTGCTGTTTCTCTACAATATGATCCAAAACATCTTCATCAGCCACGAACCGAACCTCTAACGGCTGTTTCTGGGTCATCCTGCCGCTCAGACACTAAACCCAGAACTCACACTGTAATATCTGTCACACACAGAAGATTATTAACATTTGTTTTGATAATGACGCTTCATCTTGCAAAAATAAACCTGTTGAAAATCTGTGGTACTGCTGTCGATTCGGCGCCACAGGAACCCACGTGTGACAGGATGATGATCACGTGAGCAGCTCCGGCAAATTAGAATGAGGCTTCATTGTAAACTACAACTCCCACAATTCCAGGGTTGATTAATATGGCATTAAAATCTTAGTTAGGGTGTTTATTTTAGAATTGGAAACAACGGAAAGTTTAAATTCTTCCTTAATTGGAATATGGGATTAAAATAATCAACGGTTGATCTCCTACAATTAATAATAATTGAAAAAGATATTGAGTCAACGGAAATTAATGTGATAAGTTCATTCAAAGGAACGCTGAGAAAAGTAACAGCGATCACGCGAAACAGTGCCTGTTTGTTGCTCATTCAAATGGTTGTTTTATTAAAAAAAGCAGTTGATAATAATCATTCACTCATAATGAAATCCAAATTAATCGTAATCCAAGTGCTTTAAAGCATAATTAGCGTAAATCCAACAAATAAAAATGTGTTTTGCGTCTAAGCTCTAGTAGAATCAGCTTTCATCTCTGCTTCAAATTATAAAGATTCACTGTATTATACGAGATTCCTTCACTCTGATACAGACCTGTAGATTTGACATTCAAATGTCATTGTTCTGACCGGTTTCAATCCAGCCGAGGCGATATTAAATGTCACTGGACTGAAGTGAAAGATTAAAATCACCCTTTCACATACGAATCAGGTTATTATGAAGAAACTTAATGCCAAACTGCGAATATGAAATATAAAAGGGCATTCAGGTTCTGTCATCCAATTCAAAACCACATGCAATCCAACACACAAAAGCAACAGTCAAATATTGTATAAACCACACTAATAAAGTAAACTCATGCCATGGTGATTTTGGAAAGTCAGATTGATCAGTAAACAATACTGGGAGCGCATACATGAGAGCATTTGAAGAGTTCAGATGCAAAAGCCTCTAAGTGCCAGTTGAAATTTTCTTCTAGAATGATCATTTTTATCAAGCGTGTATATTTAAGTTCAGAAATTTCACTTAAATAACAATTAATAGGTAATCTTAATTGTCATTTAAGTGAAATTACTAAACTTAAATATACAAGCTTGATAAAATTGATCATTCTAGAAGAAAATTTCAAATGGCACTTAGAGGCTTTTGCATCTGAACTCTTCATTTGTTCATTTCAAGAACAAAACAGCCTGTGGGCTTTGAACCGAACCGAGCTGCATCATGGGTAAAAAGGCTCGTGTAAACACCAGCTCACTTCTGCATTTGATCCAGTTTCACAGCAGATGCTCAAACTTTGCCTGGAGCTTCTGTGTCTAATTATATGTGCTGCTCTACAAACACAAACACAAATCTGTGACACTGATGACAAATAGAGCCGGAATCGGGCCTGACAACTAGAGTAAACTTCGTTGGGTCGAACTGAGTTAGCTTAGCCATGTGGAAGTTTGAACATTGCATAAGCTTTACATTTAGTGATGGAAAGAAAAATAAAGACTTTGCTGGCATAAATTTAAAATGTTTTGCCTTTTGTCAGGTTGCTAACCTGCTGCTAGCATGAATTAGCATGATTGTTGCATGCTACCATGCACTACTTCCTGAACGTAAGCCAGCTCCTTTGTTTCCTGTCCGCCATTATTGGACAAATTGATTAGTTCAGGTGTGCCTGACCTCAGTAGTCACGGCAACAATAACCAGACACGCCTGAATTAATCAAGCTTGGCCAATAATGGCAGACAGGAAACAAAGGAGCTGGCTTAAGTTCAGGAAGTAGAGCAGCTGTGCATAAACTGTTTAAAGTTTTGACCCTGTAAACATTTCAACGAGACACATCTGCATTTTTACAACTGAATCACACGGAAACAGATCCTTAAAGTGAAAATTCATATTTTATTGGTTCCATACATTAATTTAATCAAGGGCAGAAATTAAGAAAACGAGGTTATTATATCAAACAGGGGCATCTACAAGGTTCAAGGTTTATTTCAATTGCAAGTGCAGACCTTTAGTTCACTTAAACTGATTCAGCTGGTCAGAGAGAGAGAAACGAATCAAAAAATAGTACAAAAATCGAGTTCAAAGGCTTCAGCATTATCGGGTGTGCGAGGAAAACAAACCAACCAGCAACTAGTTAACGGAGTCCAGTGGAACAGTTCGTGTGTGTGTGAAGAAAACACAGAAAACATGTGTTTAAAGCGTCCGGATCTGAAACAAACACAGATTGTGCCCTTGATTTCACACAAATCAAAGAAGGGGAAAGACGAGGTTCATGTGTTTCTCTTTTACACATTAGATCAGAATGGCTTTATGGAACTCTAAGGAGGAATACATCTCAATACAGTTATACAGAACTCTGCTACTACCTTAAATATACAAGCACAAGTACACAAAACTCAACCGAAAGCCCACGCTAAACCACTCTCTTCAAAAATAACACAAACCAATAGAATCTGAGGGCTGAGGTCGATCTTTAAGGACCTTGACGGCTCTGTTACTCCTTGGTTTGCAGCTTTCAACATCGGCAGAAAGAAAAAGAAAAGGCAAATAAAAACATTCTAGGGAAATCGAGGCTGGTATAAAACACGGATACAATTCTCCAAAACGTGTCTGAGTTGAAACGCTCTTCTTCATGCGAACGCTGTCCCTCCACCAATCAGAGAGCAGAACACGGCCAGCTCACGTTTCACTCCCAAATCAACACAAACACACAAAAGAAATGAATGTTGCTGAAAGAGAACTTTTGTTTGCAATTAAACATTATCTCCTGCGAAAACTAATGCAAAGCAACAGAAAAAGATTCATTTAAATCGAACACTAGTTTTGATAACACTTTGCTTAAAGCATTATGATGCGTTATATATAATATTATTTATAATATTTTCAGAATCCTGGTTGTTTTAAGCAACCATAAGTTGCAATACAAAGAATAATTAATGCATTAAAAATACTTTCATATATCTATCTATATATACCTTTAAATAAAATGTGTTCTAATGCATTGTAATATTTTCAGAATCCTGGTTGTTTTAATGCATTATACTTTCTGAAGATGTGACATATATAAGTTGCATAATTAATGCATTAAAAACCCTTTCATACTGCACTATATATGAATGCTTTAAGTAAAGTGTTGATTTAAAATGAATCGGACAGTTTCGGTCACTGCAGTCCAGTGTTATAATGCAAAATTCTAATCATGGTTAATATTAAAAATATGCATATGTCCAACATGCAGAAATGCAGTGATTCTGGGGTGAAACAGGAGCTGGATGTTGGTTGGTCTTGTTGGCGGTTTACGTTCCGTCTTAACTTAATCATGTGATCTATCAGGAGTGTCCTCCCGTAAAACACCAACAAAACCACGAGCCCTGTGCGTCTGATGTCATCTCTGATCCTTCAGGTTCATTTCCTCTGCTGACAGGAAGAGTCGTTCTGCAGGTAGATGAATGAGTCGATCTTCGACCACGCCTCTTTCTTCCCATTGGACGCCGGGTCGGCCCCGCCCCCGCGGGTCTCACTGAGACGCCTGTGAGGTGGGGTTGTCGTTCTTGCCCTCCTGGCTGGACGGGGGCTTGTTGTTCCAGGGGCTGTTAGCGCCAGCGCGGGCGAGTTGTTAAAGCTGTCCTCGTCGTCGATGCCGTTAGCGGCGTCAAACTGCGTGTTCTCGAGCCGCGTGATCAAACGCTCGTCCTCGTCTCCGAACTCGCCGCCCATCAGCGTCGGCTCGCCAACAACCAACCATCCATGAGCAGAGGATCAGAGAACCGGAGGAGTTAGCACTCGGGGGACTAACAGACGACCGCATTATTTATTCATGTTTTTATATCTATATCAAGAATCCTGAAAAGCAATCATACATCATGCTTTCCAACACTGATAATAAACATAAATGCGTGTTGATCATCAGATCCTCATATTAGAGTGATTTGTGAAGGGTCATGTGACACTATAAATGAATGAACTATAAATAAATGATACTTTACTGTAGTGTTGTCACGGTACCAAAATATCAGTATTCGGTACCGATACCAGTTAAAATTCACGGTTCTCGGTACCAATTTCGGTACCAAAGCTTAGTTTAAATTTACATATATTTAAGTGTTTATCACGGTTACAAGTATGGAAACTGTACATTTGTATTATAAACACTTTAGAAAAAGATTAGATAAAATGACCTAAAATAAACAATATTATACACTAACTAACACATTTTTAAAGTTGTTTGTAAAGTTTTAATCCATTATTTATTTAATGCACAATGAATTAAGTGAACAAACATTAACAATCAGGTGTTTGTAATAAATAACATTTTCAAACATTAATTAATGTTGTAAAAATATATTGTTCACTCAATGTGTTGATAACTAAGTAATGTTTATGAATGGTATCTTTGTAGCATTACCATAAAACATGTTTTATTTGACTTGACTGTCCTTTTATTAATCTAAAACTGCATTCATATTTAATTTTAAAAAGGCTTTTTAAACCTGCTGAGTTATAAAGGCAAGAATACGCCTAGAACTGGCACTGACATTAAATGATAATACTAATACCATAGTACTCTGGTGTCGGGTAGATACTACTGTGCTCATGTACTCGTAAAACTACCCCGAAAGCACTTTAGAGGCCGTTCACATGTCGCGCGTGTTTTTTAATTATATTTTTGCGCGTGCTTATTCTTTCCAAAGCGCTTTCTCTCACGCGGCGTCTGTCGTTGCAACGCCAACGAGTTTTTATTAGGAGCGCGCTTGAAGAATCACGCCTATATTTGAAATTGCGAATTTGCATGTAATCGGCCTCTTATGGCAACGTGACATTAGCCTAATCCAAAATATTTACATATGTGGCTCTTTCCTCCTTTCGTTTCAACAAGTGGATTCAGAGAGAGAGAGCCATATCAGCGTTATGAAGAGGACGCAACTGTGCACGTTTCAGACATCGCGTCTAGAACAGAACTGGACGAACCTGGTATTCGGTACCTAGAAAAGCTGGTACCGTAACATTTTTTTTTTTTTAGTACCGACTTGGTACCGAAGTACCGAGTTTTTTGACAACACTACTTTACTGTATATTCACACAGAGAACAGATGATTTACACTGGAGGAATATTACACTGTTTTACTGTATTTTTGCTGTGATGAGCAGAAGAGACGTCTTTTAAAAATAGAGCCAGGCCGATATTAGGCACTCTCTAAAATATCGGTATCGGCAGTTATAATGGCCGATAAATGAATATTTCAAAAATAAAATATAAACGGGCGAATCACGCTTGAGTTGTATAGTTTGTCCACCAGAGGGCACTCTACACCGTCCCTGTTGGCACTGCTGATCCAGCCAGAGTCAGGCAGAGAGAACCAGTTATGCATTATCATATTATTTTAGATAAAACTCATAAATAACTAATGTTAGGGGAAATCTGATAATATTCTGTTGCTCGTTTCTGAAATAAAAAAATAATATCGGCCGATATATCGGATTTTAAAACCAACAAATACTTGTATCGGTATCGGCCTTCAAAATCCTTTATCGGTCGGGCTCTATTTAAAAACATTAAAAATCCTACCGATCCCAAACTTTTGAACAGCAGTGTATATATAAATCACATTTATAAACGTCATATATGTTCTGAATGTGCAGCTCAGCGTGATGATGTCAGAAGACGGCCTCCTGTGACGTGATTGGCCACTCACCGGCACCTGACTGGACAGGGGGAAGCTGTTCGCTGGGCTCTTCTTCTTGCTGTTGCTGTTGTTGTTGGTTCCTCCGCCTGCGCTCATGGTGCTGCCGCCCGACATCTTGCGCTTCCGTCTCTTACTGGGTGCCTGTCTGGCAGGTTCCGCTGCGAGACGACACACACACACACACACACATTAAGGCTGGAATACACTACACAAACAGCAGACATCACACACTACAGGACTGAGGATCATACAGAAACACGTGGCGCATTCTTCTGTGATTTTTCCGTATTTATAAGGATTTCTGTATTTTACGAGCTGGGAGGGAATACTGGAACTAAACTAACAGCAGATTCTGCGTTTCTTCATCTCCTAGTCCCTCAACACCATCACTCAAGCGCGTGATCCATGATCTGGATGTTTTTCCTGATCTTTACCTGATCTCTAGCCTGACTTCATCATACTCATATTCAAGAGAGAATATGAGTCTAAAACCGCTCTATTGGGCTTTGATTATGAGGCGTGTCGTAACCGAACCAGGAAAAAAAAAACAACCTCTGCACTCAATTGGATAGTCGGTAGACCTACAACCAATCAGAGCAACGCAGTAAGTCAACTCCTTTGCATAGCGCAGTTTTCAAATACAGAACGTAGTTTATTTATTTTAGAAGTTAAATAACGAGTGTTGCTTCTTTTACTTACTTCTCTATGAGTGCCACCAAAGGAGAAACCACAACGACCACAGGCTTTTCATTACATCCCATCTTCTTAGCGACCGTCAGAGCCAGCCGATTAGTTACACGTTATCATGTGTGAAGGACGCCAAAAATATCTTTCCGATCTACAAATGCCTTGATTGCAGTTTTCTGTTTGTCTATTAAAATGAATGCGCTGTTGATTTATTTTACAAAAGATGCGATATCGGAATCTATACATCTCAATTCTCCAGCTACAGTCATCTCTGACAAGCGCTCTTTGATAACGTGATGATTACGTCCCTGCAGATCATCTGTCCATCATCGTATAAAGCCCGCCCTGGCAATTTGATTGGCCCGATCATTTTTTGCCTGCTCATAATTACTCCTCAATGGATCGAGTCCAGACCGAACTTCCCGACCAAAAAATGTTTTGGGCGGAGTTCGGGCTGGCATCCAGGCTACCCTGGAAATATTCCCGATCTTTGTGACTTCGCACCCTTGATTTCCATCGTCTGGTCAGCGTATTATGACTGTATTATGTACAGTATTTATCAGCGACGCATCATACACTACATGTGTCCAAACATCAGCTCAAAATATCGAACGTGTTTAGATGTCCTCCGACTGGATGGAGCCTTTTCCCATCATACACTATATGATTTGTGAATTCTGTCAACAGCGAACAATCGTCAACAATTGTGATTCTGTAACGCGGGACGGGACACACACACACACACACACGTTACGGTTCTGAGCGGTTCCTCACCTGGTGGAGCCACCATCCGCTGCCACTTCTGGAACAAACACGTCTTCAGACAGTCCCGGGGACTCAGACTGTACGTCTTGTGCCTGGACATCAGCTCCTGCATGGGCTCCAGGATTACACACAACTGCAACACACACACACACCAAGAGAAGTTACTCTTCTGCTGAATGAAAGCGGATACATACTTCATCAGTGAAAATTGAGCTTTCTGAAGATGTTCTCCCAAGAGGACACATTTAAAACAGTATTTTTGCAGTGCAGTGTGGCCTATATTCTGTAATCTGTGCGGAGGTCAGTTCACTGCAGTGACCGAAATGATTTTTTTTATTAAGGGGCAATGCAATATTAGCCATGAATTGATTTCCAAGGGCCTTTTTACCAAGGCTCTATAAAACATGTCTTTCAAACGTATTAGATGTTATGCATCACCTTTTATGTCAAATTCTAACATTCAAATTGAAATCATTCAATAAATAAAAATATAAAATTATTTCTAACTTTAACTATTTAATTAAAGGATATTTTAAACATGAACCGGTAAAGTTTAAATTGATATTTAGATACATCCAGGTGAAAGTATAGGAGGCCCGTGTTGTGCTCGTACTCTGAGGTAGTTGAGGGTGGAGTTTGACAGGCCGCATCTGGTGATGTTTTTGGACAGCTGATCCAACATCTGCGGGTCTTGTGCCTGAGACGGACGCAAAAGCACACGATCATCAGGTATGGAAACATCAGATATAAAAACAAACATGTAATTCAGA
>NW_024121377.1:235425-350325 GCF_016745375.1 Pimephales promelas | reverse complement strand
GAGACGCGCTGTTGTCATGGACGCGAGTGACGCGCATGCGCAGTGACTGATTACGGAAAGCAGAGATGTGATGTTCCCCAGACGCGTTCGGGATCAAACATTGACGCACTTACAAACAAAACATTAATATTTACCAAGATGAAATTAACCCGGAAACTTGTTCTGGCTCGGGCTAAAGCATCGGACCTGGAAAGTGTGAAGAAATTAAACTGCTGGTGTGTGTTCTGCGGTTTGTTAGCTGCTAGCCTGATGAAAACCAGTCGTTTAGTTAAGACTTCTCCTTCAACATTAGTCTGTGTTGTTGGGTTTATCCTGTGTGATGAGATTTCCTGAATAACTGTACTGTATTCTCTAATAACATCTTCGTGTGTTTCAGGGGCTGTAATCTGACAGACGTGAGTACTGAATCTTTTTTCTTCTTTTTAATGTTTAAAATCTCATTATATTACAAATGAATACCATTATATTGCATCACTGTTATCTATGAAAGACTACACAAGACGAAAAAGGCTTTGATAAATCGAAAGTATGGCATACCAATCATAATTACGATTACAATGATATAAAGACATCATTTTGACTCAGTATGTCAATTTACAATTTTTATCTTAGAAATAATATGACTTTGTAATGTCATAATTTTAGTGCTGTCAAATAGATTAATCGCATCGAACATAAAAGTTTGTTTATAGTTTGTGTATTTGAAAGCACTATTTTTTATGATTTACAAAAGCATGATTTCTTTTTTATGTAGCGTAAATGGGCTTTCATAGTTAGCATTGGTAATACTGTGGTACTGAATGATTTCCATATTCATATTCCATAATACAATTGTAATCAAAATTATTCAATCCCCCATTGCAAATCAGGTTTATTGGTAAAATATAGACGTTCAGCTGTTTGCGATGAACAAATCAACAGAAATAAAAAGTAATTGAAAGTGTTTCCCCCAAATCCAACTGAAAATGCAACTTTTAATGACTTCATCAGTCTTATAATTATTCAACCCCTGAATATAATCTCCCACAACAGCACAGATCTGTAGAACAGGTGTTGTCTCGCTAATCAAGGGCTTCATGAGCGGCACCAGGTGTGCTCCAGCTAGAAAACATGACATATCTGAGTAGCGATATGTCAATAAATTTGACTGTATTTTAGATATATGGTCAAAAAAATAATCCCAAAAGTAATTGATTCATTTCGATTACAACTGTATACCCATCTATTATATGACTATATATATAAATAAGGTAAATAAGTGTTCATTTCTTCACAGATCTCCATATTTGAGCAGATTCCTAATGTCGAGGTTCTCACTCTGAGGTTTGTTTTCAGCTTTCTGGGAATAATCAATTATAAATCTCACAAGCACCAGCGCTACATTCTTCTCAATGTCATAATCATTTGTTAACGAACAAATATTCATTACTTCAATGAGCTCATTATTTCTGCCTTAAATTATTACGTTCTTTAAATGAATTCAGTGTTATCTCTCTCAGTGCGAATCACATCTCGTCTCTGGAGCCGATCTCGTCCTGTCAGCATCTCAGCGAACTCTACCTGCGACGCAACGACATCCGCTCGCTGTGTGAACTCCGGCATCTGAGGGGTCTGGGTTACCTGAAGGTCCTGTGGCTCGCGGAGAACCCGTGCTGTTACACTAGCGACCCGAGCACATACCGGCTGACCGTCATCAGGACCCTGCCCGGACTGCACAAGCTGGACAACCAGCGTAAGAGCAGCGGCCGCCGCCTCTACGTCACACTGGAGAAAATACGGCCAATGGAAACACGGCAATTTCGCTTCACTGTCAAAATAGTTTCTAGGGGCTTCGCAGGTCAAATTGGAATTTCAACTAGTAAGAAATCTATTCTTAATATCAACTATTGGTTTTGAATGGCAGCCTATGGTGATATTTCACTAGTGAAAATACAATTGTTGATATCAAGAATTCATATCCTGGAAATAAATAAAAGTTAAAACGGTTTGCCATAGACACACACACGTCTCCACATCGAAGCTAAAGGGTTAGTTCACCCAAAAATGAAAATTCTGTCAGTATTTACTCACCCTCATGTTGTTCAACCCCGTAAGACCTTCGTTCATCTTCACAACACAAATTAAGATATTTAAGATATTAAGATCGCTCCTGCATACTAGTCCATAGGCTTCTTGAGGGAATGACTCGAAAAGTCATTAAAGACATCGTTAAAATAGTCCAAGTGACTACAGCGGCTCAATCTTAACTTTATCAAACGACGAGAATACTTTTGTGCGCAAAAACAACAAAAATAACGACTTTATTTCAACTATTGGTTTATTTCTCCCTCTGCGCGAGTCAGGTTACTAGTTTAATAGCGTAAGCTTCTGTTATTGTTACACGCATCACACACACATGACCAGCGTCGGCCAATAGTGAGCCTTCGTTTGACGTAGCTTTACCCAATCACACTACGCTAACTGACTACAGGCTCATGGAGAAGGAAGTGAATAGTTGAAATAAAGTCCTTATTTTTGCGCACAAAAGTGTTCTCGTCGTTTGATAAAGTTAAGATTGAGCCCCTGTAGTCAAATGGACTATTTTAACGATGTCTTTAATGACTTTTCGAGGACAGCAAGAGTCATTCCCTCAAGAAGCCTATGGACTAGTATGCAGGAGCGATCTTAATATCTTAAATATCTTAATTTGTGTTGCGAAGATGAACGAAGGTCTTACGGGGTTGAACAACATGAGGGTGAGTAAATACTGACAGAATTTCCATTTTTGGGTGAACTAACCCTTTAATAATAATGTCCGGCGGCGGCTGGGATATACATAATCCCAACATCCGTCGCCATGATGATTGGAGTGATTTTCGCGAGAGGAAAAAATCACGTTTTAGTCGCGTAACATTTCGCAATCATTTTTTGTTGGCATTTAGAGAAAAAAAAAAAAAAAAAAAAAAAAATCGCAAAAGTTTCGCGTAAATCTGTCATAGTAACGCACCTAGTGACGAATAAAGCTCAAAGAGTCGCATCTCCATTTATACAGCGCTTTAACGAGATTACAGTCACAGAGAGTGTTTGACTTTACAGCAGATCTAGAATAAAGTTAGTCTGCCAAACCAAAAATGATTCAGACACCAGATATAATCTATTGTATAGTGTGTGTATAGAGTTCATTTCTATAAGTGAGGAGAGCAATATAAAGTAAACTGTGACATATTTCGTGTGTGAGAGGACGGACAATATTCCAGTCAAATTTCATCACCATTGTCTAAACTATCGCGATTAAACTGTGATAATGTGACTGAATAAGTTTAGGTTTGACTGTATATATGAATATTCATGAGTTTGTTCTGTCAGTGGTTACAGAGGAGGAACTGGCACAAGCATTAAAGGAAGGGGAGGAGCTCGTGAGCCCTCCAGGCCCCGCCCCCACCAGCTCAACCAATGGCCTTACAGAAGCAGAGTCCGAGAACGACCCTCTTAATTACAGTATGGAGGAAACCAAGTAAGATCTGCGCTGTGTTTCTGTTGTGTGGATGTGGAGCTGACTCACACTCTCACACTGATGTGTGTGTGTGTGTGTGCAGTAAGATCCGTGCTCAGCTGGGAATGAAGCTTCTGCCGAGAGACAAGTTCCCCTCGCTGGCGTCCCCGAGAGAGGCCGGAGACAAGAGAAAGGTACGAACGCGAGAATAGCAGCGCACAACATTTTCTTTTAAACACATGGAGAATATTATTACATTCTGAACACTGTGAATATTTCCTCGCTATGAAAGCCTTGCAAAAGATTATGGATTTCCGACTGTACATGAAAGTTGAAAGTAATTTTTTGTTTAAGAGAATTTTGATTTAGTAGTTTAAAAAATGTTTTAGCAAATTAAACTAAAGTGTAATTTAGTTAAAAGTAACTTTTTTAAGAATTGACTTGAATATGAATGTGTAAATTGATAAAGCATTGCATACTCTGATTACATGCATTAGTTGTAACGTGTTACTCGTTCCATCTAAAGTAATGTGATCATGTGATGCGTTCACCCAACACGGCTCATGTGTGTTGTTCCTGATGTCAGTGTCACACACTCGAGGCCGTTCTGCTCCTGCTGAAGGATCTGGACGTGGAGGAGCTGAAGATCGTGCAGTCGGTCACCGAGAGCAAACTCCGATCCCGCAGTCGTCAGAGAGAGAGGTCACCCGTCTGCTCGTGACACAACACACACTGGCAGAAACTACACATCCATACTCATTTCAGCAACACTTGACACTTTTGGTTCACAGTGCATTAATGTTCACACAACTGTTGAGTTAAAAAGTTAATAAGTTAATATGAAATGCTACGGAGGCGTATTGCATTCACTTGAAGAAAAAAAATTTGCTCTGTTTTTCTGAATTAATGAGTTAATTTTTCATGAGAAAAAAAGTTTTTCTCTGTTTTTCTGAATTAATGAGTTGATTTTTCGTGAGAAAAAAAGTTTTTGAAATTAATTCGTTAATTCAGAAAAACAGAGCAAAAAAAAAATCCATGAAAAATTAACTCATTAATTCAGAAAAACAGAGCAAAAAAAAAATTTCCATGAAAAATTAACTAGTTAATTCAGAAAAACAGAAAAACTTTTTTTCTCATGAAAAATTAACTCGTTAATTCAGAAAAACAGAGTAGATTTTTTTTTCTTAAAGTGAATGCAATACGCCTCCGTATAATGCTGTTGAATTATAGTTCATTTAAACAAATGCGTTTCATGTTAATAAATGAAACCTTATTGTAAGTGTTGTATAATAAATGTCTTGAGTTATTTGTTGTATATTAACATGTCATAGCCATTTTGAACAGCGCCAGCTCCTGTACGGGACAACATGAATGAATCATGATACCCAGATGCCTTTTACTGTTCAGACTCCTGTTCTGGAGAACGATTTGCTTTGTAATGATGTAGTTTGTGGAACTACATTTTGTGTTGAAATGATACAGACGAGAATGTATTTTTCTATGTAAATAAATTCTGATGCACAAGAATATTTATTGTTATTGTATCATGATCCGACACAATTCTACAGAATACTGTACATGATTGAGTGGACAAAACAGGAATTAGGTGTCGCTTAAACCTCAGATCTGCCATGTTTCCTGGATCACGAAGCACAAAACCAATCTATCAGAAAGATCAGGTGACGTCTTCCAGGTTTCATTCCACATCGTTTTTCTCCAGAAAGTCAGTCAGAGTCCCGTTATCCACCGGGATGAGGAGATATTCCACCCCGTCGGCACCCTGACACACACACACACACACACTGCTTTAAAGAGATAGTTCACTCAAAAATGAAAACTAGCCCATGATTTACTGTCCCAGAAGCCATCCTAGATGTGTATGACACTCTTCTGTCAGACGATTTTATGATGGACAGATGCACTTTTATGGACTTATATGGAAATAAATACTGCCATTAAAAAAGCTTGGAAGAGCCAGGATATTTTTTTAATATAACTCTGCTTCTGTTCGTCTGAGAGAAGAGTGTCATACACACCTCGGAGGACTTGAGGGCGAGTGAACTATCCCTTTAATGATGGCTAGAGTTATTCTGCACAGGCGAGTTCTGACCTTCTTGGTCCGGATGAGTTTGTGATCTCTGAACTCGGTGAGTTGCGTGCGCAGAGTGATGTCACTGTTCACCAGGAAAGACTCGCGACAGCGCTGGTAGAAATCCTGGAAAGACAATCCTGAACAAACAACGAGACAGTCAGGTCTGAACACCGGCGCTGGATTATACAGGAGCTGTGCAGTGGCGATGCTTACCCGTGTACGCAGGATTGTCCTTGTTCTCCAGCTGAAACTCGGCCAGTAATCTGAAGATTCCTCTGCAATTCACAAACAATTATTATATCATACAATACAGAAATTACTATGGCTGTATTTTTGTTCACATTTTTATAATCAATATTGGATTGTTTTCATTATCGGTGTACGACTGCAAAAAGTTCAAACGCATGCTTTTGTGGCTTTATAAATCCAGATTTACTTTTGAAATCAATCTGTACCCAGCGGCACAGTCTCTCCAATCCAGCACTGAGTGAGTTAAACTGCAGTTCCTCCACTGGCCACTAGAGGCGCTGCAGAAGAGACTCACTCCCATAGACCCGCATGTTAAAATGGCAGAATAAACATGTTCAGAGTCTGGAGCAGAAACTGGTTGTGGTCTATATCGCTAATGTTGCTCTTCATGACGACTGTGAGCGGGTGAATTCTTTTAGAACTCATCCGTTTAAATTATATTAAGCCTTAAAGTTCTACATAATTAAGGGCGTGGCCACTTGAGTGACAGGTGGATTGCCACTGATGTCACTGCTAGCTAGCATTAGCGTCACGTCACCTCAGCTAATCCGCCTCGCTGCACATTGTCGTTTATCTGTGAGTTACGCGCGGCTAAGATGGCGATGGCCGGCTCCGCCCACTTTGGGCTCTCCAGAAACACTACGAGTGACGTCACACACACTACACCGAGTATTTATACAGTCTATGATCTGTCCGTGAGTCTGATTTGTGAATGACTGTGTTGAGGCTAGTGTTGTCACCTGGCGTTGGGCGTGAGGCTGCGCAGCACGTGTGTGAGAGAGCTGAGCGCTAGCGCCCCCGTCTGGTGGACGAGCAGAGAGTTCTCGTATGACGTCTCCTCGGTGTACGGCAGGTACGTCGTGGTTTCGTACCACAGCCAGTTGAACATGCTCATCTTGGCCTGATCCCAGACTGAAGCACACACACCAGGGGTTTATTAACACACCGCATCAGGGAGGATGTTTCTCTCCATCTACTCAAGATTACAACGCCATTATGTCAGCGTCTATGGAAGATTGCTTCTGCCACAGAATAAAAAAGTGAAGTAATTGACGCTTTTTATCTCTGAACTTAAAACGCACATTTTTGCCTTTTTTTCCATCAAAAATTTCTCGCAATTGCAAATTTTTTCACTTTTTTTTTCTCACAATTCAGACATTATTTCCTGCTATTGCATTTAATTTATATCTCCCAATTCTGAAATTATTTCTCACCCACTACTGCAAGTTTATAAATTGCTCGCAATTCTGTAAAAAAGAAAAGAAAAAAAATCATTAAAAAAAAATTCCACAATTCAAACATTTTTATCTTGCAAATGCAAGTTTATATCTCGCAATTCTCTTTTTTCTTGCTATTGCGTTTAATTTATAACTTGCAATTATGAATTTGATGCTATAAAAGTTTATTTATTAAAAATAAACTATTAAAAACAATTTTTTTCCCCATTTTCTCAATGGTGACGTTTTAGTTGCGTTTTTCATTTATATCTCGCAGTTCTTACTTATTTCCTGACAATTGCAGAATTTTTTTTTATTGCGATTACAAGTTTTTTTGTTTTTACGAGTTTTTTTTAGTTTCTGACGTTTTTTCTTGCGAATCTGTTTATATCTCACAATTCTGATATTTTTTCTTGCTATTGCGTTTAAATTATAACTCGTAATTCAGACTTTTTTCCTCACATTGACACTTTTTTGTATTTATAAGTTTGTAACTTATAACTCTGACATTTTTTTCTTGCTATTGCATTTAATTTATATCTTGCAATTCAGTTATACAATTCAATTGTTCAATTCAAGTTTATTTATTAAAAATAAACATTTAATATTAAAAAACATTATGGATATTAAAAATAAACTAATAAAAACATTTTTTTTTAAGTTTATTTAATGCAATTCTGAGTTTTTAACTTGCAATTCTGACTTTATTCCTCCCCATTTCTTTTATATTTTGCAAATCTGACGTTATGCTCATAGTTTCGAGTTTGTCTTGCAATTCTGAGTTTACATCTAAACTTGCATTTGTGAGAATGAAAAGCCCGAATTGTGAGAAAAAAAAGTGCAATTACCTTTTTAATAAACTTTATTCCGTGTCAGAAACAGCTTCCATAGTTATCATCGTAAAGCTTAAGCAGAGACTGACTGAGTGGAGCGTTTATGTGGTCGATGGAGGCCAGCAGGTGCATGTTGGGAAGCGCCGCCAGCTGCCCCAGTGCATGCTGGGTCCTGTCGCCCCTCAGCATGGGCCCGTCGATGTTATTGACGATCAGAAACACGTGATTGCTGGGATCTGGAAGGAAACACACGAGTTACAGCCACCGAAGACCACCAGCCACGAGTTGAGAGAGAAGACGCACGCGAGCCGAACCTTCTCGGAGCGCTCTGACGATGAAGTCGACCTGGTCTCCGGGGTTACGGAAGCTGCCCTCGTGCTGGAGCACGTCAGCCGTGATGCTGTTCAGGATCTGCAGGATCACAGCGAGAGATGGACGACAGTCAGAGTGTGTGCGAGTACAGCAGCACGAGTGTTGGACAAAACATGTTTGAAGCGCGTGAGGAAGAGTGTGTGTGTGTGTGTGTGAAACTGACGGCTTTGAGGGTGATGCTGGGGAAGAAGCCGTTGACCACCACATGATCCCAGTCCGCCAGCAGAGACGAGCAGAACTTCTCCAGCAGGAGCTTCTTCGAGCCCAGGCCGTAGATCACGATGTTGAAGCCCATGCTGAGAACACCGGAGAAACAACAACTCTGTTTAAGTCAATTTCCACTTCTATAATGTTGATAATCTCTCTCACACACACACACACACACACACACTCAACTGCATCTGCATCATCCACTGCTGGAAGTTGTTCTCGTGTTTGGCGTTGAGCTGATGAATCTCGTCTGCGTATCGCGGTGTGTTTCCACTCAAGAGTCTGAGCAGAGTCTCCTAGAACACACACAACCCAACACCTGTGTTAGACCTCACACACATCCCATGATGCTCAGCGATGGCTTACACACATCCCATGATGCTCAGGGTCACGGACCCGGTCCAGTTGTGGCGTGTGGAGCTTCTGCAGCGTTCGGTCAGACGTCAGCACTTTAGAGCTGCTGTGAGCCTCGAAATACTCCTCCACCAGATCCTGCAGCACAACACACACACACACATCACTGAGCAGAAGAAGAGTGACACACACACACACACACACATCACTGAGCAGAAGAAGAGTGACACACACACACACACACACACACACACACACACATCACTGAGCAGAAGAAGAGTGACACACACACACACACACACACACACACACACACATCACTGAGCAGAAGAAGAGTGAGACACACACACACACACACATCACTGAGCAGAAGAAGAGTGACACACACACACACACACACACATCACTGAGCAGAAGAAGAGTGACACACACACACACACATCACTGAGCAGAAGAAGAGTGACACACACACACACACACACACATCACTGAGCAGAAGAAGAGTGACACACACACACACACACACACATCACTGAGCAGAAGAAGAGTGAGACACACACACACACACACACACACACACATCACTGAGCAGAAGAAGAGTGACACACACACACACACACACACACACACACACACACATCACTGAGCAGAAGAAGAGTGAGACACACACACACACACACACACATCACTGAGCAGAAGAAGAGTGACACACACACACACACACACACACACATCACTGAGCAGAAGAAGAGTGACACACACACACACACACACACATCACTGAGCAGAAGAAGAGTGACACACACACACACACACACACATCACTGAGCAGAAGAAGAGTGACACACACACACACACACACACATCACTGAGCAGAAGAAGAGTGACACACACACACACACACACACATCACTGAGCAGAAGAAGAGTGACACACACACACACATCACTGAGCAGAAGAAGAGTGAGACACACACACACACACACACACACACATCACTGAGCAGAAGAAGAGTGACACACACACACACACACACACACACATCACTGAGCAGAAGAAGAGTGACACACACACACACACACACACACACACATCACTGAGCAGAAGAAGAGTGACACACACACACACACACACACACACATCACTGAGCAGAAGAAGAGTGACACACACACACACACATCACTGAGCAGAAGAAGAGTGACACACACACACACACACACACACACATCACTGAGCAGAAGAAGAGTGAGACACACACACACACACACATCACTGAGCAGAAGAAGAGTGACACACACACACACATCACTGAACAGAAGAAGAGTGACACACACACACACACACACATCACTGAGCAGAAGAAGAGTGAGACACACACACACACACACACATCACTGAGCAGAAGAAGAGTGACACACACACACACACACACACACACATCACTGAGCAGAAGAAGAGTGACACACACACACACACATCACTGAGCAGAAGAAGAGTGACACACACACACACACACACACATCACTGAACAGAAGAAGAGTGACACACACATCACTGAGCAGAAGAAGAGTGACACACACACACACACATCACTGAGCAGAAGAAGAGTGACACACACACACACACACACACACACATCACTGAACAGAAGAAGAGTGACACACACATCACTGAGCAGAAGAAGAGTGACACACACACACACACACACACACATCACTGAGCAGAAGAAGAGTGACACACACACACACACACACACACATCACTGAACAGAAGAAGAGTGACACACACATTACTGAACAGAAGAAGAGTGACACACACACACACACACACACATCACTGAACAGAAGAAGAGTGACACACACACACACACACATCACTGAACAGAAGAAGAGTGACACACACACACACACATCACTGAGCAGAAGAAGAGTGACACACACACACACACACACACATCACTGAACAGAAGAAGAGTGACACACACATTACTGAACAGAAGAAGAGTGACACACACACACACACACACACATCACTGAACAGAAGAAGAGTGACACACACACACACACATCACTGAGCAGAAGAAGAGTGACACACACACACACACACATCACTGAACAAAAGAAGAGTGACACACACACACACATCACATCACTGAACAAAAGAAGAGTGACACACACACACATCACTGAACAGAAGAAGAGTGACACACACACACACACACACATCACTGAACAAAAGAAGAGTGACACACACACACACACACACATCACTGAACAAAAGAAGAGTGACACACACACACACACACACACACACACATCACTGAACAAAAGAAGAGTGACACACACACACACACATCACTGAACAGAAGAAGAGTGACACACACACACACACACACACACACATCACTGAACAAAAGAAGAGTGACACACACACACACACATCACTGAACAGAAGAAGAGTGACACACACACACACACACATCACTGAACAGAAGGAGAGTGACACACACACACACACACACATCACTGAACAAAAGAAGAGTGACACACACACATCACTGAACAAAAGAAGAGTGACACACACATCACTGAACAGAAGAAGAGTGACACACACACACACACACACACACATCACTGAACAGAAGAAGAGTGACACACACACATCACTGAACAGAAGAAGAGTGACACACACACACACACACACATCACTGAACAGAAGAAGAGTGACACACACACACACACACACACATCACTGAACAAAAGAAGAGTGACACACACACATCACTGAACAGAAGAAGAGTGACACACACACACACACACACACACACACACATCACTGAACAAAAGAAGAGTGACACACACACATCACTGAACAAAAGAAGAGTGACACACACACATCACTGAACAGAAGAAGAGTGACACACACACATCACTGAACAGAAGGAGAGTGACACACACACACACACACACACACACACACACACATCACTGAACAAAAGAAGAGTGACACACACACATCACTGAACAAAAGAAGAGTGACACACACACATCACTGAACAGAAGAAGAGTGACACACACACACACACACATCACTGAACAGAAGAAGAGTGACACACACACACACACACACACATCACTGAACAGAAGAAGAGTGACACACACACACACACACATCACTGAACAGAAGAAGAGTGACACACACACACACACACATCACTGAACAGAAGAAGAGTGACACACACACACACACACACACATCACTGAGCAGAAGAAGAGTGACACACACACACACACACACACATCACTGAACAGAAGAAGAGTGACACACACACACACACACATCACTGAACAGAAGAAGAGTGACACACACACACACACACACATCACTGAACAGAAGAAGAGTGACACACACACACACACACACACATCACTGAACAGAAGAAGAGTGACACACACACACACACACACACATCACTGAACAAAAGAAGAGTGACACACACACACACACACACACATCACTGAACAAAAGAAGAGTGACACACACACACACACACACACACACATCACTGAACAGAAGAAGAGTGACACACACACACACACACACACACACACACACACACATCACTGAACAAAAGAAGAGTGACACACACACATCACTGAACAGAAGAAGAGTGACACACACACATCACTGAACAGAAGGAGAGTGACACACACACACACACACACACACACATCACTGAACAAAAGAAGAGTGACACACACACATCACTGAACAGAAGAAGAGTGACACACACACACATCACTGAACAGAAGAAGAGTGACACACACACACACACACACATCACTGAACAGAAGAAGAGTGACACACACACACACACACACATCACTGAACAGAAGAAGAGTGACACACACACACACACACATCACTGAACAGAAGAAGAGTGACACACACACACACACACACACATCACTGAACAGAAGAAGAGTGACACACACACACACACACATCACTGAACAGAAGGAGAGTGACACACACATACACACACACACACACACACACACACACACATCACTGAACAAAAGAAGAGTGACACACACACACACATCACTGAACAGAAGAAGAGTGACACACACACACACACACACACACACACATCACTGAACAGAAGGAGAGTGACACACACACACACACACACACACACACACACACACATCACTGAACAGAAGAAGAGTGACACACACACACACATCACTGAACAGAAGGAGAGTGACACACACACACACACACACACACACACACATACACATCACTGAACAGAAGGAGAGTGACACACACACACACACACACACCTCTGCTTTCTTGCTCTTCTTACTGGGTGTCTTATAGAGAGCGGCTGCGGTGTGTTTACTGGGGGTTTGGGTTTCTGGACCTCGTGCTCTTCATCTTCTTCATCATCATCTTCAGAGTTAGAGGGTGAGAGGTCACTGTCACTGTCGGACCTCAGGCTTGGAGCTGCAACACAACCACAACACAACATCAATCGATTAATTAAACCTAAATAGCAATTTTTTTAAAATAAAATTATTCATGAATAAAATTATAAAGTTAGAAATAAAAATATATAATGACTAAAATTTGAAACATGAAAACTAAAAACAAAAAGAACATGGTAAAAATTATCTCAAATAAAAATAATGCTGTTGTGAGGTTTATATTTATTGCTTTTCTTTTTATTTTTACCGCTCTTTTGTGTTTTCTGGTTTTATTGTTACTGAGATTCTGGAGTGTTGTGTTCTGGGTAATGAACCTGTGAGTCTCCTCCTCAGACGGTGTGGAGTCGTGGAGATGAACTGCACCTTCTTTCCCTGAGCAGAACACAGGGTATTAATCTCACACACACACACACACACACACACACTCGCGCACGTAACACCCTGAGACCTGTCGTGAGTTTCACCTTCTGAGGAGTCTTGCTCTGATTGGCTGATTCTGGAGGAACAGAGGAACGAGAGTCAGTCAGTGTGTAAACGGAGAGAGAGTGAGTGTGTGTGTGTGTGTGTGTGAGAGAGAGAGAGAGAGAGAGAGAGAGAGAGAGAGAGAGAGAGAGAGAGAGAGAGAGAGAGAGACACAGACTCACTTTTGCCGGTTGACTCGTCGTTTGTGTCTGACGTGCTGAAGCTCACACTCTTCCCAGGTGTACGAGCCAGTTCAGACGCTACACACACACACACACACACACACACACACACACACACACACACACACACACACACACACACACACACAATCATCAGTGTTTTGTTGTGTTATTTTATGTTTATTTTGATCATTCACATGTGTATGTGTATCAGTGAGTGAGTGAGTGAGTGAGTGAGTGAGTGAGTGAGTGAGTGAGTGTGTGAGTGTGTGTCACTCACCCATCTGAGCCATTTTCTTTCCCCGTTTGATGGTCTGAAACGAGAAGACGGACGATCCGGCAGCGACGACTGCGTCCTCACTCTCATCTGAACAACCAATCAGATGAACACATCATCATCATCATCATCATCATCATCATCGTGAGAGTTTCATGACGGGTTTATCAGTGAACGAGCAGCTGACGGTGCCGGAGCGGTCAGTGACGAGTGTGTGTGTGTGTGTGTGTTCACCCTGAGATCTGGCGTACAGAACCTCCACATAGTTCTGCTCTTTAAACAGCTCTTCTTCATCCTCCTCTTCATCAGCAGATCTTCTGCACTTCTGGGGGGTTTTCAAGGTCACGAGTGTCTGAGCGGATCCATCCGCTGCTTTTACATCTGCAGAGACATAATCAAAATCATATTCATAATGCAGACGCTGACTAAATATATACATGCGAGTCTGTGTGTCTGAGTGAGAGTGTGTGTGTGAGGGTCTGTTTGTATGTAAGAGAGTGAGTGTCTGTCTGTCTGTGTGTGTGTGTGTGTGTGTGTGTGTGTGTGTGTGTGTGTGTGTGTGTGTGTGTGTGTTGAACATACCATAGTATTACATTCTGATACCACAGTAAGTTACTATTTCGGTAAATATGGTATTAAAATGTTTGTGGTAACTTACTTTATAGTTTTAAAAGTAAGGCAAAAATCTGACGGAGTGTATATAAAGTTAAAGGTAAAACACATGATGAAGTTGTTAATGTAAAATGTAAGAGAAACACTTTTACCTTGCTGTTTCTCTACAATATGATCCAAAACATCTTCATCAGCCACGAACCGAACCTCTAACGGCTGTTTCTGGGTCATCCTGCCGCTCAGACACTAAACCCAGAACTCACACTGTAATATCTGTCACACACAGAAGATTATTAACATTTGTTTTGATAATGACGCTTCATCTTGCAAAAATAAACCTGTTGAAAATCTGTGGTACTGCTGTCGATTCGGCGCCACAGGAACCCACGTGTGACAGGATGATGATCACGTGAGCAGCTCCGGCAAATTAGAATGAGGCTTCATTGTAAACTACAACTCCCACAATTCCAGGGTTGATTAATATGGCATTAAAATCTTAGTTAGGGTGTTTATTTTAGAATTGGAAACAACGGAAAGTTTAAATTCTTCCTTAATTGGAATATGGGATTAAAATAATCAACGGTTGATCTCCTACAATTAATAATAATTGAAAAAGATATTGAGTCAACGGAAATTAATGTGATAAGTTCATTCAAAGGAACGCTGAGAAAAGTAACAGCGATCACGCGAAACAGTGCCTGTTTGTTGCTCATTCAAATGGTTGTTTTATTAAAAAAAGCAGTTGATAATAATCATTCACTCATAATGAAATCCAAATTAATCGTAATCCAAGTGCTTTAAAGCATAATTAGCGTAAATCCAACAAATAAAAATGTGTTTTGCGTCTAAGCTCTAGTAGAATCAGCTTTCATCTCTGCTTCAAATTATAAAGATTCACTGTATTATACGAGATTCCTTCACTCTGATACAGACCTGTAGATTTGACATTCAAATGTCATTGTTCTGACCGGTTTCAATCCAGCCGAGGCGATATTAAATGTCACTGGACTGAAGTGAAAGATTAAAATCACCCTTTCACATACGAATCAGGTTATTATGAAGAAACTTAATGCCAAACTGCGAATATGAAATATAAAAGGGCATTCAGGTTCTGTAATCCAATTCAAAACCACATGCAATCCAACACACAAAAGCAACAGTCAAATATTGTATAAACCACACTAATAAAGTAAACTCATGCCATGGTGATTTTGGAAAGTCAGATTTGATCAGTAAACAATACTGGGAGCGCATACATGAGAGCATTTGAAGAGTTCAGATGCAAAAGCCTCTAAGTGCCAGTTGAAATTTTCTTCTAGAATGATCATTTTTATCAAGCGTGTATATTTAAGTTCAGTAATTTCACTTAAATAACAATTAATAGGTAATCTTCATTGTCATTTAAGTGAAATTACTAAACTTAAATATACAAGCTCGATAAAATTGATCATTCTAGAAGAAAATTTTAAATGGCACTTAGAGGCTTTTGCATCTGAACTCTTCATTTGTTCATTTCAAGAACAAAACAGCCTGTGGGCTTTGAACCGAACCGAGCTGCATCATGGGTAAAAAGGCTCGTGTAAACACCAGCTCACTTCTGCATTTGATCCAGTTTCACAGCAGATGCTCAAACTTTGCCTGGAGCTTCTGTGTCTAATTATATGTGCTGCTCTACAAACACAAACACAAATCTGTGACACTGATGACAAATCAGGCCTGACAACTAGAGTAAACTTCGTTGGGTCGAACTGAGTTAGCTTAGCCATGTGGACGTTTTTGAAAATTGTATTTGCTTTTCATTTAGTGATGGAAAGAAAAAGAAAGACTTTGCTGGCATAAATTTAAAATGTTTTGCTTTTTGTCAGGTTGCCAACCTGCTGCTAGCATGAATTAGTCTGTTGTTAGCATGATTGTTGCATGCTACCATGCACTACTTCCTGAACGTAAGACAGCTCCTTTGTTTCCTGTCTGCCATTATTGGACAAATTGATTAGTTCAGGTGTGCCTGACCTCAGTAGTCACGGCAACAATAACCAGACACGCCTGAATTAATCAAGCTTGGCCAATAATGGCAGACAGGAAACCAAGGAGCTGGCTTAAGTTCAGGAAGTAGAGCAGCTGTGCATAAACTGTTTAAAGTTTTGACCCTGTAAACATTTCAACGAGACACATCTGCATTTTTACAACTGAATCACACGGAAACAGATCCTTAAAGTGAAAATTCATATTTTATTGGTTCCATACATTAATTTAATCAAGGGCAGAAATTAAGAAAACGAGGTTATTATATCAAACAGGGGCATCTACAAGGTTCAAGGTTTATTTCAATTGCAAGTGCAGACCTTTAGTTCACTTAAACTGATTCAGCTGGTCAGAGAGAGAGAAACGAATCAAAAAAATAGTACAAAAATCGAGTTCAAAGGCTTCAGCATTATCGGGTGTGCGAGGAAAACAAACCAACCAGCAACTAGTTAACGGAGTCCAGTGGAACAGTTCGTGTGTGTGTGTGAAGGAAACACAGAAAACATGTGTTTAAAGCGTCCGGATCTGAAACAAACACAGATTGTGCCCTTGATTTCACACAAATCAAAGAAGGGGAAAGACGAGGTTCATGTGTTTCTCTTTTACACATTAGATCAGAATGGCTTTATGGAACTCTAAGGAGGAATACATCTCAATACAGTTATACAGAACTCTGCTACTACCTTAAATATACAAGCACAAGTACACAAAACTCAACCGAAAGCCCACGCTAAACCACTCTCTTCAAAAATAACACAAACCAATAGAATCTGAGGGCTGAGGTCGATCTTTAAGGACCTTGACGGCTCTGTTACTCCTTGGTTTGCAGCTTTCAACATCGGCAGAAAGAAAAAGAAAAGGCAAATAAAAACATTCTAGGGAAATCGAGGCTGGTATAAAACACGGATACAATTCTCCAAAACGTGTCTGAGTTGAAACGCTCTTCTTCATGCGAACGCTGTCCCTCCACCAATCAGAGAGCAGAACACGGCCAGCTCACGTTTCACTCCCAAATCAACACAAACACACAAAAGAAATGAATGTTGCTGAAAGAGAACTTTTGTTTGCAATTAAACATTATCTCCTGCGAAAACTAATGCAAAGCAACAGAAAAAGATTCATTTAAATCGAACACTAGTTTTGATAACACTTTGCTTAAAGCATTATGATGCGTTATATATAATATTATTTATAATATTTTCAGAATCCTGGTTGTTTTAAGCAACCATAAGTTGCAATACAAAGAATAATTAATGCATTAAAAATACTTTCATATATCTATCTATATATACCTTTAAATAAAATGTGTTCTAATGCATTGTAATATTTTCAGAATCCTGGTTGTTTTAATGCATTATACTTTCTGAAGATGTGACAATATATATAAGTTGCATAATTAATGCATTAAAAACCCTTTCATACTGCACTATATATGAATGCTTTAAGTAAAGTGTTGATTTAAAATGAATCGGACAGTTTCGGTCACTGCAGTCCAGTGTTATAATGCAAAATTCTAATCATGGTTAATATTAAAAATATGCATATGTCCAACATGCAGAAATGCAGTGATTCTGGGGTGAAACAGGAGCTGGATGTTGGTTGGTCTTGTTGGCGGTTTACGTTCCGTCTTAACTTAATCATGTGATCTATCAGGAGTGTCCTCCCGTAAAACACCAACAAAACCACGAGCCCTGTGCGTCTGATGTCATCTCTGATCCTTCAGGTTCATTTCCTCTGCTGACAGGAAGAGTCGTTCTGCAGGTAGATGAATGAGTCGATCTTCGACCACGCCTCTTTCTTCCCATTGGACGCCGGGTCGGCCCCGCCCCCGCGGGTCTCACTGAGACGCCTGTGAGGTGGGGTTGTCGTTCTTGCCCTCCTGGCTGGACGGGGGCTTGTTGTTCCAGGGGCTGTTAGCGCCCAGCGCGGGCGAGTTGTTAAAGCTGTCCTCGTCGTCGATGCCGTTAGCGGCGTCAAACTGCGTGTTCTCGAGCCGCGTGATCAAACGCTCGTCCTCGTCTCCGAACTCGCCGCCCATCAGCGTCGGCTCGCCAACAACCATCACATCCTGAGCAGAGGATCAGAGAACCGGAGGAGTTAGCACTCGGGGGACTAACAGACGACCGCATTATTTATTCATGTTTTTATATCTATATCAAGAATCCTGAAAAGCAATCATACATCATGCTTTCCAACACTGATAATAAACATAAATGCGTGTTGATCATCAGATCCTCATATTAGAGTGATTTGTGAAGGGTCATGTGACACTATAAATGAATGAACTATAAATAAATGATACTTTACTGTAGTGTTGTCACGGTACCAAAATATCAGTATTCGGTACCGATACCAGTTAAAATTCACGGTTCTCGGTACCAATTTCGGTACCAAAGCTTAGTTTAAATTTACATATATTTAAGTGTTTATCACGGTTACAAGTATGGAAACTGTACATTTGTATTATAAACACTTTAGAAAAAGATTAGATAAAATGACCTAAAATAAACAATATTATACACTAACTAACACATTTTTAAAGTTGTTTGTAAAGTTTTAATCCATTATTTATTTAATGCACAATGAATTAAGTGAACAAACATTAACAATCAGGTGTTTGTAATAAATAACATTTTCAAACATTAATTAATGTTGTAAAAATATATTGTTCACTCAATGTGTTGATAACTAAGTAATGTTTATGAATGGTATCTTTGTAGCATTACCATAAAACATGTTTTATTTGACTTGACTGTCCTTTTATTAATCTAAAACTGCATTCATATTTAATTTTAAAAGGGCTTTTTAAACCTGCTGAGTTATAAAGGCAAGAATACGCCTAGAACTGGCACTGACATTAAATGATAATACTAATACCATAGTACTCTGGTGTCGGGTAGATACTACTGTGCTCATGTACTCGTAAAACTACCCCGAAAGCACTTTAGAGGCCGTTCACATTATATTTTTGCGCGTGCTTATTCTTTCCAAAGCGCTTGCTCTCACGCGGCGTCTGTCGTTGCTATGCAACGCCAACGAGTTTTTATTAGGAGCGCGCTTGAAGAATCACCCCTATATTTGAAATTGCGAATTTGCATGTAATCGGCCTCTTATGGCAACGTGACATTAGCCTAATCCAAAATATTTACATATGTGGCTCTTTCCTCCTTTCGTTTCAACAAGTGGATTCAGAGAGAGAGAGCCATATCAGCGTTATGAAGAGGACGCAACTGTGCACGTTTCAGACATCGCGTCTAGAACAGAACTGGACGAACCTGGTATTCGGTACCTAGAAAAGCTGGTACCGTAACATTTTTTTTTTTTAGTACCGACTTGGTACCGAAGTACCGAGTTTTTTGACAACACTACTTTACTGTATATTCACACAGAGAACAGATGATTTACACTGGAGGAATATTACACTGTTTTACTGTATTTTTGCTGTGATGAGCAGAAGAGACGTCTTTTAAAAATAGAGCCAGGCCGATATTAGGCACTCTCTAAAATATCGGTATCGGCAGTTATAATGGCCGATAAATGAATATTTCAAAAATAAAATATAAACGGGCGAATCACGCTTGAGTTGTATAGTTTGTCCACCAGAGGGCACTCTACACCGTCCCTGTTGGCACTGCTGATCCAGCCAGAGTCAGGCAGAGAGAACCAGTTATGCATTATCATATTATTTTAGATAAAACTCATAAATAACTAATGTTAGGGGAAATCTGATAATATTCTGTTGCTCGTTTCTGAAATAAAAAAATAATATCGGCCGATATATCGGATTTTAAAACCAACAAATACTTGTATCGGTATCGGCCTTCAAAATCCTTTATCGGTCGGGCTCTATTGAAAAACATTAAAAATCCTACCGATCCCAAACTTTTGAACAGTGTATATATAAATCACATTAATAAACGTCATATGTGTTCTGAATGTGCAGCTCAGCGTGATGATGTCAGAAGACGGCCTCCTGTGACGTGATTGGCCACTCACCGGCACCTGACTGGACAGGGGGAAGCTGTTTGCTGGGCTCTTCTTCTTGCTGTTGCTGTTGTTGTTGGTTCCTCCGCCTGCGCTCATGGTGCTGCCGCCCGACATCTTGCGCTTCCGTCTCTTACTGGGCGCCTGTCTGGCAGGTTCCGCTGCGAGACGACACACACACACACACACACATTAAGGCTGGAATACACTACATAAACAGCAGACATCACACACTACAGGACTGAGGATCATACAGAAACACATGGCGCATTCTTTTTCCGTATTTATAAGGATTTCCGTATTTTTCAAGCTGGGAGTGAAGTGAATACTGGAACTAAACTAACAGCAGATTCTGCGTTTCTTCATCTCCAAAAATTCATGCCCGAACCGGAAGAGACCCGTAATGTGCTACACCGAACCGACCCGGACCCGTCGTTCATTTCAAAAGTTGGACCCAGACCCGTGCAGACCCGAGAAATGTCATAAATTTACTGCTTGGACCCGACCTGGACCCGTCTATTATTTGAAAACTGGACCCGAACCCGGCAGAAAGACACAAATCCGAATGGACCCGATTGTCACATATTATTTCACACGAGTTGCGAAAAATAAAACGTTTTGTCTTACCTAATTTTAGTAGCCGTCGTCTCACTTCCTTGTTACGTTACCTGACTGACTGAAGCATTAATCCACCGACAAGAAAGTTCTATCCATGTTATTTCTCTCGTTATTCCAAGCTTAATCCACTCATTATTTCAGCTTTAAAAGTCCACTTGATGTCACGGTGATGGATGACAAATGCAACCTTGCACATGTACATTCTGACTCGAGTTAACTCGGATAATAACTTTAACTGTTTGCCCTTTTGAACTATAATAACGATTGCTTGTTGCTTGTTCAGTTTGATCATATCTGTGCTCTCTGCTCTTCATTGAGTCTGAATCTGACCACCAAAACTTTAAGATTAAACAAGACGGTTCATTTATATTATTATAAACATTGGAGAAAATGCAAAGCGCGGTTTGGTGGAAGCTCTGCTCTGGTTGCCATAGAAACATGACACGCGCTTGAGATTGCACTCCGATCACACGGGTATTACACGCAATTTACAAAAAGGTAAAACGTAATTACCGGACCCGGCTTATCATTTAAAATATAGACCCGAACCCGTACGGGTCTCGGGTGCACTGTGAAGACCTCTAGATCCGTGATCTGGATGTTTTTCCCGATCTTTACCCGATCTTGTAAGTCATCAAAAAATATTCCCGATCTTTGTGACTTCGCACCCTTGATTTCCATCGTCTGGTCAGCGTATTATGACTGTATTATGTACAGTATTTATCAGCGACGCATCATACACTACATGTGTCCTAACATCAGCTCAAAATATCGAACGTGTTTAGATGTCCTCCGACTGGATGGAGCCTTTTCCCATCATACACTGTGATTTGTGAATTCTGTCAACAGCGAACAATCGTCAACAATTGTGATTCTGTAACGCGGGACGGGACACACACACACACAAACACACACACACACGTTACGGTTCTGAGCAGTTCCTCACCTGGTGGAGCCACCATCCGCTGCCACTTCTGGAACAGACACGTCTTCAGACAGTCCCGGGGACTCAGACTGTACGTCTTGTGCCTGGACATCAGCTCCTGCATGGGCTCCAGGATTACACACAACTGCAACACACACACACACACACACCAAGAGAAGTTACTCTTCTGCTGAATGAAAGCGGATACATACTTCATCAGTGAAAATTGAGCTTTCTGAAGATGTTCTCCCAAGAGGACACATTTAAAACAGTATTTTTGCATTGCAGTGTGGCCTGTAATCTGTGCGGAGGTCAGTTCACTGCAGTGACCGAAATTTACTTTTTCTTATTAAAGGGGCAATGCAATATTAGCCATAATATTTCCAGGGGCATTTTTACCAAGGCTCTATAAAAACATGTCTTCCAAACGTATTAGATGTTACGCATCACCTTTTATGTCAAATTCTAACATTCAAATTAAACTCATTCAATAAATAAAAATATAAAATTATTCCTAACTTTAACTATTTAATTAAAGGATATTTTAAACATGAACCGGTAAAGTTTAAATTGATATTTAGATACATCCAGGTTAAAGTATAGGAGGCCCGTGTTGTGCTCGTACTCTGAGGTAGTTGAGGGTGGAGTTTGACAGGCCGCATCTGGTGATGTTTTTGGACAGCTGATCCAACATCTGCGGGTCTTGTGCCTGAGACGGACGCAAAAGCACACGATCATCAGGTATGAAACATCAGATATAAAAACAAACATGTAATTCAGAAGGAGGAGGAACTGACATGCATGGCCAAGATGCTGCGGGGAATGAGCTCTCTGTGCTGCCGGATGCTGAAATGCCACGTCTTTATTCTCATCATGTCATCGAACATGAACTCCAGGTAGAGACGGCCCTCCACACACACCTGAGAAGACCAGCAGAGTTACACACACACACACACACACACACACTGAGACCGTGGAATGGTTTACCCGATTACATCCAACAGTGCTCCACTCTTAGAGAGTTAAAACGGCATTTAAATCATATTTGTTTATTCTGGCGTTTGATCTCAGATGAGTGTTGCGTCAGTGGTGTATGGGTTTTTATTGATGCCTCATTGATTTTGTCTGTGTTGTGATGATAAGTTAATGTGATTTTAAGATTATTACGCGTTGTCCCATGTACAGCACTACGCTCGACTGTTGTTGTATTAATATGTGCTTTTTAAAGGATTAGTTCACTTTTGAAAACACTTTTGCTGATAATTTACTCACCCCCATGTCATCCAAGATGTCCATGTCTTTCTTTCTTCAGTCGAAAAGAAATTAAGGTTTTTGATGAAAACATTCCAGGATTTTCTCCATATAATGGACTTCAATGGGGTCCAAACGGTTCAAGGTCCAAAAGACAGTTTCAGTGCAGCTTCAAATGTCTTTAAACGACACCAGACGATGAATAAGGGTTTTATCATGCGAAACGATCAGTTATTTCAAAACTTATTCCAAAAATGTAACTTTTCTGAAGACAAATGTAATTACGTATTACGTGACGTTACAAACGCGCCTCACAGAATAGAGCAAGGCTAGCATTTGTCCTTAGAAAGGAATAAGTTTTGAAATAAGCGATCGTTTCGCATGATAAGACCCTTATTCATCGTCTGGTGTCGTTTAAAGACATTTGAAGCTGCATCTGAAACTGTTATTAACTGTCTTTTGGACCTTGAACCGTTTGGTCCCCATTGAAGTCTATTATATGGAGAAAAATCCAGGAATGTTTTCATCAAAAACCTCGATTTCTTTTCGACTGAAGAAAGAAAGACATGGACATCTTGGGGGCGAGTAAATTATCAGCTAAAGTTTTTCAAAAGTGAACTAAACCTTTAAATAATTTGAACACACACATATACATACCAAAAACTTTAACAACTTTAAACAATATTAAACAACACACACACACCTGTGTGAACATGGGTTTGCCGTTCTGTGTGACCATAGTACACTGATCACAGTCCAGAGACACGAAGTTGTTGTGGAAAGACTCTTTCGGGTGTTTCAGGACGTAGTAGAGCTCGTTGGCGCCGCCCTCAAACACACTCCTGAAGTAACGAGGAATCAGCGTCCGACCGATCGCTGAAGAGAGATGATCAGAACAAGAGTCAGGAAAATCTGTAACTGAATATAATGATGAGCAGCGCAATATTAATGTGGACTTACTCAGAATTTTCCATGAATAACTAAAAGCCCATTTACAGCAGGCGACGTTTGTCTGAAGCAATCCGATCGCAGGTGATCAGCCGTAAATACAGATGCAAACACTAACCGGTGTTTCCCGAAAGCATCGTTAGCCAACTACGGTCACAAGCTTTGTCGTTATCAGCAGTTTAACGAGTCTGTGTTTCCCGAAACCATAGTTCTAACAAGCATTCGCAAACAGCATTGCAGAGGTGTGTGTGTGTGTGAGCGACAGATCTAGAGCTGTGTTTGCGTCACATGTGGACTCAAAAATCAGCAAGCGGACATTCAGTGCAATGTCTTTCAGTTTGTCGAGAGATTTAGAGTGTCGTTTCTGAAGAGTGCGCGTGTGTGAACGAGCTCTAGTGTGTAAGAACGAGCCGATGATCGAATCTGGAAATACAGGAAAATAACTGAGAAAAATGAGAAATATTCCTCAGATGCATGTCTGTGATTTATAGCAAAACATCCAGTGTTAATGCTAATCTCAAACAGATTCATTAACCGCAGTTATTACTCCAGCACACGCGTGACATCATTAACCAACGTCGTTGAATGACTAATTAGCAACAATTAGTCAGTAAGGACTAATTTCCTCAACGATGCATGGCACTACGGTAGTAAAGCGGCGAGTTACGGCATCTCACGGGTATGGCGATGGTAATATCTTATTGTCTGACATGAGACACTCACTGTATCGTTTAGGGCCGTCCTCCAGACAAAACGTGATGGTGAGCATAGCGTCATCCTCAAAGAACTCGGTAGTGAAAGCGTCCCACCACAGATTATCACACTCCTGAGAGAGAGACAGTTAGAGGGTTCATGTCACGCATATGAAAAGCATCTTAAATGTTTAAAACATTGCTGATAGTTTAGCATGAAACATCAAACTCACCTCCGTCCAGTTCTGGAGCCGTTTGTTGAGTTCAAATATCCTGTAGTCTGTCTGATTTCCATAAGGTGTGTGTCTCCTGTGACAGGGAGTGTGTGTGTTAACACTCACAGACATGCACCGACACTTCATGCACTTTTTATGCTTTAACACAACCATCTTAGTGCTTTAATAACAACAGATATCATAAAACAGCATCTGTATGTTTTATTCCAGGTGTATTAATCTTGTAATTCTACTGTATTATATTTGATACACACCAAGGCCTGTAAATGATCTGATAAACCTGTCACACACACTAGTAAAAGTCTCCAGTATAATTAGGGTGGTGTTTTTTCTTCCATATACTCACTATACGAGTCTGATGCATCAAATAAAAAATAAACTTTTTAAAATATTTTTTGTCTAAAGGTTAAATTAGCAGTTTAATAACAGACTATTATTTCCAGGTTAAAGGCTCACCCGATGCCCGGCTCCAGGTATGTGGGGGGGTACATGGGCGTCGGGCTGCAGGAACAAGACAGAAAACAAGACCACCATAAACAATAATGGCAAACCTCATAACATGCTGCATATATTGCCATAAAACAGACTGTAACACACAATCAGACACTGAAGCGAACAAGTGCAGCATTACAGACAGGAGGAAAAATTAATCTGTGCTTCGCTTGTTTTATAGATGTCATTTCGGACGGAAAATTCATTTTTCGATTTTTACATCCTTTATAATATAACAGAAGAAATGGTCTTATTTTTGATTTCTAAACACTGGTTCTTGTTCTTTCAGATAACGCAGTCAAAATCATGTGGGTCATATCCACAAATCTACATTTACAGCTTCAAAGCCAAAATTTGATCGTTTTCTGCTCTGACTTAAAAAGTCTTGCTGATTACTGAAGTAAATTTAAAACATCCCAGATATTAAATAAGATCATAAAGTCATCACCTGTGAACAGATACCCTGTTTAAATCTTTCTATCCACCTGCTTCAGTCAAAATAAAAGTAATGCAAATTTATTTATTTTTTATTAATTTATTATTTTTAAATGTCAATACTGTACGTCCCGCATACAAAGTAAACTGTTCTACTCATTAATTTCAAATGTCATTAGGATTAATGTTAAAGGAATGAATGTTAAATGTTGATACTCGCAAAAATGTTAATAAAAATAAACAGGAAAGGACAGGAAAACACTCGTTTCTGCACTTTATCAGTACGCCACAGACGACTTGACACCAACTACGGAAACCACACCCTCTTCCCTGAACGAGGTCTAATCCTGGACGTCCACCACAGAGGGACGAGCACTCCACGGCCCCGTATCTGACCGACACCAGCGCTGATGCCCACAGGAACTCGCAGCGCAACATCCAAACACACACTGAACCTCACACCTGTTCTTTCTGGAGCTCAAACTGAAGAGCGTTAGCACTTGCAACGCCAAGGTCATGGGTTCGATTCCCAGGGAAAGCAAGAACTGATAAGAATGTAAAAAATGTGTACCTTGACACATTCAAAGAGGACTTAGAACGTCTTAGCAAAACATTTATATATATATATATAGTTGGAGTGATCACGCAACATTAGCAATATTACACTGGGTTAGATGACAGATAAAGTTTACTGTATAAATGTCCGCCTAGTTTGAACTTGCCACTGCCTAATACAATTTTTTGACTCTGAACAATATTTCCCATTTAGTTATTTACTTGTGGCAAGTATCCATTTACATTACATTTATATCTATACATTTGCAGGCGCTTTTATCCAGATTGCATTTCAAGGTACACATTTACATTCTTGCTTTCCCTGGGACTCGAACCCATGACCTGATGCAAGCAAGTTTACAGCCTGAACAAACCCCCTTCAGGTGTGTATGTGTGTGTTTAATGCATAATGTACATCCAGCCGGTTGTTATCTCAGAATAAACCCCCTTCAGGCTGATGAAGACCTGATCCTGATCACTGGGTCGGGTTTACTCTGAGATAACAACCGGCTGGGTGTACATTATCCCTTACACACACACACACACACACCTGAAGGGGGTTTATTCTGGATGTACATTATTCCTTATTTACATCCCTTTACCATTTACTCTGAGCTTGTAGCAATGAATGATACCGGAGACACTGCCTTTACTTTGGACCCTTTGGACTCAACAAGTGGCCCAATCACTGGCCTGTGTGTGGATATTACAGCTCAGCTCACCCCACGTCTCGGTCCAGCATGGTGCCGGGGTGGAAGGGGGGGAAAGCACTTCCGTTGGGGGGCTCCTTTGGAGAGTACAGCTTGAACGACTTGGAGGAACAGCCTGAGCGGAGACAGAGAAATGATTCGACACATTAGTCAAACATCAGGAGAGTTTAATGACATCATCATATTAGAGTGATTTCTGAAGAATCATGTGACACTGAAGACTGCATTAATGATGCTGAACATTCAGGAATAAATGACACTTTACTGTATATTCACAGAGAACAGCTGATCTACACTGGAGGAATATTACACTGTTTTACTGTATTTTTGATTCAGTTCAATTTGAGCAGAAGAGACTTGTTTCAAAAACATAATTATTTCAAACTTTTAATCGGTATTACCGATTGGTCAGTGATCCAGTGACGCTAAAACCCAAAGATGTTGACTTGACTTTTGGGAAAAGAGTGTGTGTGTTTGTGTGAGAGATGGGTAGGGTTAGTGTGTATGTGATGGGTAGGGTTTGTTTGCGTGTGTGTGTGTGTGTTTGTGTGATGGGTAGGGTGAGTGTGTGGGTTAGTGTGTGTAATGGGGCAGGTTTAGGGAAAGGGTTAGTGTAAGGAGCTAGAATACACAGTTTGTACAGTATAAAAACCATTTTGTCTATTATAAGGAGAGTCCCCATGAAGATAGAAAACCAAACGTGTGTGTGTGTGTGTTAGTACAGTGACGGTCTCTCACACTCGAGCAGTAAAGACCCTCCATAAACCCAGCGCAGGGGTCAGAGGTCAGCCACACCCCTAACCCTCTCCATCCCGCCAATTAAACACATCTATGACACGATGCATTCAGCCACAATGAGGTCACGACCCCTGTTGTCGCGGAAACAGCTCCGCCTCAAAATGACGGCTCGACGTGTCTCGCAAATAAATCAGAGGGCCGTCAACGTCACGGGCGCATCGTAAAATGGAGGGTCGTACCAACAGGAAGACGCTCTCTCTAATTGATTTATACAAACAATACAAGAATGAACACTCTAAAAAATGCTGGGTTGTTTTAACCCAATGTTGGGTAAAATATGGACAAACCCAGCCATTGGGTTAAAAATGTAATTTAAAAATGTAACCCAATGGCTGGGTTTGTCCATATTTTACCCAAAATTGGGTTAAAACAACCCAGCATTTTTTTAGAGTGAAGAGGAAAAAGAACATTTGCTCATTTCAAAAACATGACAAACAACTACTGGATTCTGGACACACACACACACACACACTAAATAAATCATTTATACCATCGTTAAATATCACCCAGCCCTAAAACTTGCTTTGTTAACGCATTATAAACATGACAATTAAGACGATCTGTAAAGCTGCTATGAAAGGTGTGTTGTGAAAATCACTAAAACAAGCATTAGACTAAAAAAAGGCAGCTTTTCCTGTTTTTATTGTCATTAAACAACTATCATAAATAATAATAACCACACAACATTGGCTATTTCTGGACGTTAAATCAAACTTGAACATTACTTAGGCTACTTAGTAGTTGCTTTAACCAAAGTGACTTACAAACGGCATTGAAATATGAGCAGACGATGAAGAGAAACATGAGGCCAATCTGAGTAAAAGAAGCGGCGAACACCTGAAGTATAGAGCTAATCAGCGTCTGCTCTCGAGATCAGTGGAAACCACCGATTACACGTCTAACATCAGACGCCTGACATTTCCTCCTCATGCATCTGCAATCTGGAAGAAAGCATGATTTCTATGGTGTAAAAATGTATTGTGGATAGTTCACCCAAAATCCAAGTTTTAGTGTCAGTACTACATTAAACTACTCTATATAACGTTGAATATTGTGTATAATAATGCAATGAGGGAATATTTGTGGGTGCTGATAACGTTAAATGTCTGATGTTACCAGTAAAGAGTGGCTTACATCATTTTAAACAAATCTAATCAGTGAAATGAGCATATATTGGAGTATAATAATTCTGTTTTCAGCTTCAGAATCGTGAATATTGTTATTCTGGTGTCTCTATTGTCCTGTGCTTTGGGTTTACAGCACCAAGTCCGAGTCATTTACACACACACACAATTAAATACCGAATTTAGCATTTTAATCAACAGTGCATTTTTTGTTACCCTTTTATCATATCATGTCTTGAATATCGAATCGTTACACCGCTAATAACTTAATCGAATCCTGCTTCTTTTCATCAGACACCTGATAAACACACACACACAAAACAAAACTGACCTGGAGAAAAGCATCCAAAAGACTTATTTGCTCATACGTGTGTGTGTTCCCTAGAGAGAGACAACTAAAAGATTCAGAGCAAAACACTGACAGTGCAAACTTCAATCTCACACTCCCGAAATCAGAGCGCATCCTTCATTAAACATTCATAACACAGTCTTCCAGACATTAAATATTCACTGGACACAGTTTAGTCCAGTCCAGCACAAATCCCTTCTCAAACGGGCAACAACACCTTTCCAGTTCACAGGTCAGAGACGAATAAAACACCAGTTATATTCACATTAAAGCAGGATAAAAGAAATCAGCATGTTTCCTGTTCAGCCATTAAGCAAGCAAATAAGACGAGCACTAGATATTAAGAGCGTCCCATTAAGAGATATAATTCAACTGCTGCTTAATGACTTTCTAAATCAAATCAAACAACAAACTTCCCATGCAGTAAATTGCTTTCTTGAAAACATCATCTCTCTCTGTCTCCACATTACTTTAAGCTACAATGCAGTCATAATCTAATTCCCGTGCCACATGATAAGATGAGTGCTTACAGGACGGATCTCAACATACAGACTACATACAGTGGACTTCATGAGTGACATGACAGGCTAATGGTCCTTCCATCGCATGTGAAAAGTGGGAAACGATGATCATATGATCTGCTAATGAGTGTTTTCACCACAACACCACAGAGACCCTCGAGACGATGCTGATGGCTTCCAGTAAATGGAAATTACTGCGAATTAACAGGAAAACACTTGAGAGCTACTTTACAGAGTCGACAGCTGCTGATACAGGAATATCTCACCACCATCATTACACAAACATTAATACAGTATACAGGAGTAAAGCACATCTCTCCCCAAACATCACATTGTGATTATTTATAGATGGCTTTATGAACAGACAGATTATGTAAAGAAAACCTGAAATCCACGAATTGAGGAGATAAATAATGTTATATAAAAGACAACTCGAGTTTAAGGCGTTTTAAACATGTATATAAGCCTCTCAACAAGTAAAATGCAGTTTAAAGAGTTCGCTCGTGAAGTAAACAGAATGTGAGGGTTCTCATTGTGAATAAACAGCAGATTGTCTGGTCATGAGACCCACAGATCAGTGTGTTTACACTACCTTATTACACACACACATTCAGTACTACAACACGTTTAGTGAGAGATCATAACCTGACAGACTTTAATAAGGGAAACCTGACATTACAGATTTAAATGAGATTGACTGTTCATAAATAAAAGCCTAGTGATGAGGCCCGAGGCTACATGCTAATGCTAACAGCTCAATAAAACACCGACATGAACCAAAGAACCGTTGAAATAAATCGACAAAACAAGATGCAATAACACCGTATAACATGTCAAAATGAAAGTCGACAATGAAATTTAAATAAACCCCCTCAGTCTGTTAAAATAACAGTTAACGTTAAATGTCCCACTGAAGCGGTGTAAATAAACCCCCCCAGCTTTACCTGAAACACTGACGTAAAGGAGGATCGACCGACTGCGAACGGGCTGTGTGTGGATCCCGGGACGCGGGAAATCAGGAAAATAAGTGTAAAACCATGAGAAACGTCGGTTATTGAGGTAGAATCGTCCGGTTTAACTTGCGCGAGGCCTCGAGCTGAAGGTCCCGCGGCGCTCGTGCTCGATGAACCCGCGCCTCAAGAGTCTTTGTGTTCACGCGCTGAGCGAACAATAGACGCGCGCAGGCCCGAGTGATGCTCGCTCTCTCTCTCTCTCTCTCTCTCTCTCTCTCTCTCTCTCTCTCTCTCTCTCTCTCTCTCTCTCTCTCTCACACTCTCTCTCTCTCTCACACACTCACACTCTCTCTCTCTAATTTTTTTTATATAAATACACACACACACACACATATATATATATATTAATATGTATATTATTTTATTTATTATACATATATTACTAAATCATTTATGATTTTTTTGTATTATTACATTAGTTTCTTTATCATTGTAATATGCAGATGGATGTATATTAATAATTACGTTTATGGTGCAGACGAGCGCTAATATGCATTATGATCCTCTCTGAATCTCAGACTCAGTTCGATGTAATCCACTTTATTTGCATGACAAACATTTCCATAAACCCTCATCTCCTCCCCATCTCTCTCTGTCGTCACGAATCACCAGTGAAGAAGTCCATCATGCCCACAAACACGCGTGCACACGCACTCCAGCGCAGCCTTCCACACTCAGGCAGCAAGTCACAATATAAGAGTTATTAACAACAGAACGTGCATATTCTGAGGAGATTAGCATAATTGGGCTTGTCAAAACAAATCAATGATTCAATTACACACGCAAGCATCTCAATTGCATTAGTCCACTTCATAGTCTGATGCTCTTCGACTGACAAGCGGCCAATAAATGACAATTATACAGCTGGGAATAAAATAATCCATAGTGACGAGGTCGATGCTAAACCGCTGAACGCAGAGCTGCCAATCAATGATGACATCACAGACGGACAACCGACCCAGCTCCAGTCCTGCTGTCACAACACACACACACACACACACACACACACACACACACACCACCACCACTATCTCCGAGTGGGGGATGAGGACTGACCACTTCTGCAGAGAGTGAGTGTGTGTGAGAGAAAGAGAGAGAGGCACATAAAAATACACTAGCATGCAAAAGTTTGTGATCAGTGATTTTTCATGTTTTTAAAAGTCTCTTCTGCTGAAGACTGTGTTTATTAGATCAGAAATACAGTGTAATATTCCTCCAGTGTAAATCATCTGTTCTCTATGTGAATATACAGTACATATGTCACTTTTGATCAATAATGCGTCCTTGATTAATATGTTTTTTTTTTAATAAAATAAACATTCTTACTAGCCACAAACTTTTGAACGGTAGTATTTAATGTTATAAAAGCTTCTATTCCAGATAAGATCAAAGATCTATTCATCAAAGAATCCTGTAATAAAAAATATGATCAGTTTCCAACACTGATAATAATCATAACTGTGTGTTGATCATCAGATCCTCATATTTGAGTGATTTGGGAAGGGTCATGTGACACTGAAGACTGGAGTAATGATGATAAACACAGGAATAAATTACACTTTACTGTATATTCACACTGGAGGAATATTACACTGTTAGTTTTTTTGTTTGTATATTATTTAATAAATAAATGCAGCCTTGGTGAGCAAATCTTAATGATCCAAAACGTTGGACTGGTAGTGTGTGTCACCAGCTCAAACCTTTCTCGCAGTCACAATGGACACACACTTGCCCCGGGATGGGATTGTGGATTTGAAACGGTACACAAGGGTTAATGTTCTGTGTGTGTGTGTGTGTGGGTCAGACTCAGGCCCCGTGAGAGTGACAGGAGGTGTTATCTACAGCTCAAGCTGTTCTGAACATGTGCTGGGGTTCCTCAGAACCGTTCTGGGACCAGAGCATGCTGGGAGATGCAGGACACACACACACTGAGGAGTGTGTCCGATTATAAACATCGCTCTGAAAGCTCTGCGACTTAATGTCAGAATGGAAGTATAAGAAAAAAAATAAAAAAAAATAAATCAATAAATAAACGTAATTACACCTGTTTTTCTAACAATTCTGAGAAGTCAGAATTGCAAAATAAAAAGTTGCAATTAACTTTATTTTATTCTTTTTATTCTGTGGTGAAAAAAAAAAAAAAAAAACAGAATTCCCAGAGAAAAAGTCAGAATTGTGATATAAAAAGTTATAATTAACTTTTTTTAAACAGAATTGTGAGATTATGACAATTATGAGAAAAAGTTGCAATTAACTTTTTAATTTTAAATTCATGAACAATTAACTTTTTTTTAAAGAATTGCGAGATTAGGAGAATTATGAGAGAAAAAAAGAAGAAAAAGTTGCAATAAACTTTAATTTTAAATTCATGAACGAAACTAAGTAAGAATTGCAAGATAAAAAGTAGCAATTAACTTTTTTATTTTTTATTTATAAACAGAATTGCGAGATGTAAAGTCATAGTTTGACTGTATTTATATATGTTTATATGTGTTCGATTGGGGAAACCCTGCAGAACATCAAGAGCTAAAAGAGCCAGTAATACAGTAGCTCTATCCTCACCCACTGGTTCTGATGCTCTCTCTCTCTCTCTCTCTCTCTCTCGTATCTCTGAGGCCAGGCGTGTGGCTGAAGGGTGTAGTTAAAGTGATGGGGGAAGGTTGAGGACTATCTAACCCATGTGTGTTCTCTAGTCATCAGGAAGTCGAGAGGTGTACATGTGTCACAGGCTTGATAACACACACTAACACACACTTGCCTTCACAGCAGGAACAACATGAAAATTATGCTACACACCGTAAACAATGATGTTCACAAGTTCAAAACAATGATTATTGGGGTATGTTACAAGAATGTACTATTTATTCTTCTAAATGTCACATTTAAATCAGTGTTGCATGCCGTTTCTCTGTAATTAATCTGTTTTTGAACAAAAAAATGTGCGTTTTTTTTATTTTACTTGGTAAAGGTTTTGCCACTTGCTGTGTGAACACGGAAAACATCACGGACATGATGAAGACGTTAAATGGACCGAATAAAATAGTCCCACTGCTGCTCGCGGTCGGAAATGAGACAAAGTTCCTCTAGTGGAAGCGTCTGGAACTGCAGCCGGACACACTCTCAACGAAATCGAATTTTTTGAGATATCAACAAATTATTTGATATTTAGATAGAGATATTTGATATTAAAATTTGGAACACAAACTTTTCATGCAGTTTTAGATTAAAACGTGATTTTGAAAATATATATCTCATATAAAAATAGAAAATAATTTTTCCTAACAGTAAATGTAAAATTCTGCAACTTTTTTCCAAGTTCATTTAAAAAAAAAACTTTTTTCCGTTCAGCAATCATCTGCCGAGTGTCGTCTTTGGGAAGAGATCAAACCTCAGTCTGATTAAGATCTACCAGTTTAAGCTCAAAACATGAATAAATGGATTATAAATACAGCGTAAATATAAGTTAGTACCATAAAATCCCTTCAAAATACAAAATATTAAATTAAAAACATTATATAACTAAAATATAATACATTAATTTGATTGACAAAAAGTGACGACACATGAAGAGCACCAGAGGCTTTTTTTTTTATTGAATTATTGGAACTTTAAACGGTTTCATATCCACTGCAAACGAGTGTTTGAGTCCATCTGCCCCAAACCAATGTGTTTATGAGCAAAATAACACCGGATAAAGCTCAGCTATGATCTATTATTTTGTCATAATCATACTCTGCTTGTTCATTGGCCAGAGGAGAACTCAGTTTCTCCGTTCTGTCACTGATGGAGTTTCGGTTCTGGCTTTCGTCTTGTTTAGTTGTGGACAGTTCATTTCATATTCAGCAATATTATTGATCTCCTGCATTGACAGTATTATACGAGTACTGAGCTGAGCTGGGCGATGACATCACAGGCTCCTCCAGAGCGGCTGCATATATATATATATATATATAACTAAATGAATAACTTTTTTCTAAGCTTTTTTAAGCAGGACTGAGACTCTCTTCTGGACACACACACACACACACACACACACACACTGCTGCGTTATTCACCTGTTATCTGTGTAAAGCGCCTCTGAAAAGATCTGTATAAATAAAGATGACTTGACCTGAATCTATTCTCCTCATCCCAGATCAAGTGAAGAGGGCATGATGTCACTCAGTGTGTCTGGTGGCTGATGGGAACGTCACATGACCCTGATGATGCTGATGCTGTCTTCTCTGCACAGGAGGCCATTTTGTTCCAGATCTGTGTCTGTGTGCAGGAGACAGCCTGACCAATGACAGATCAGTGTGCCTGAAACACACACTCAGAGACACGACCTGCTTCAACACACACACACACACACTCCTCCTCCTCTTTGTCTGTCTCTGCTTGTGCAACTGCAGGTTTTGGCTGTTGCCATCTTCGCTCTGCTTTAAGTGATTTTCCTCTAATCAGAAGAGCATGTGACTCTCTGCACGCGCACACACACTGACTGAGAGCGGGGAGATGTTAGTGTGTGTGTGTGTGATCCAGAGGCTCACATCGCGGATTCTTTGGCCAAAATCACACTGAATCGGACATTTTCAATCACTTTCATATGGAAATACTTCAGATGTGATTTTTGTCATATTTCATGCAATGGAACTTTACATTGATTTTTTGATTTAGCCATGGCAGAATTACTGAATAATTTAGAAATTGTAGTATAGTACCACAGTATTAATATCTATTATATATTAACTATTAGAATATTACATTTTTAAAGTAAATTTTTTGTGTGTATATATATATTTTTTTTTATTTATTTATTTATTTATTTATTTATTTACTATTGTGATGCATACGTCATCAGAAAAGAGAGTGAATATTTTTGATTAAATATATGAAGAGTTCAGATGCAAAAGCTATATTTAAGTTCAGTGATTTCACTTAAATGGCAATAATAATTACCAATTAATTGTTATTTAAGTGAAATTACTGAACTTAAATATACAATTTTGGTAAAAATCATCATTAAAGAAGAAAATTTCAAATGGGATTTAGAGGCTTTTGCATCTGAACTCTTCATATATATATATTATTTCATGGTGATGATGTTCTCATAATGAGGATCAGATTTAAAGCATCACCAACATCTGATACGATACACATCAGAAAGGTCATGTTAAAAATACATTGATTTGAGGAGAAGATCATAACTGGAGTGTGACTGGAGCCTCATGCGTTTGTTGAATGATCATTTTTATAAAACGGATAGTTAAGGACCTTGATTCTGATTGGTTGAGGCCGTTGTAAATCACACACACACACACACACACACACACACACACACACACACACACACACACACACACCTGTGAGCGCACTACATTAGTGTTTTTGTATTTGTTGCAGCATGTGTTGCTTGGCAACCTCTCTGGAACTACATTGCTTGGCGGAGGGATACGTGTGTTATAACGTTATAGTTTTTGTTGCTGGTGTTTATTTTATGAATAAAATAAATATTGAAATGAATATTTTTATGGAGTAACCGTTTGTAAAAGCAGTTTTACAGTGATTCAGAACAGCTGAGGGGTTTAGCTCCGCGCCGAGCCGAACGACACCTGAGCTGTGCCTAACTCACTGTAAAACACACTTCAGGCCGCGCACTGCTTAGGGGTTGTTTTTTGTCGCAGGTATTTGAGCGCGAAACAGAACATACGGTCAGTCATAAAAAACACACACACACAACTCACAGACTATCTCACACACATATACACACACACACACACTATCACTCTCTCTCTCTCACACACACACACAGCCATGTATCAAGACCACACAGGAGGGACTAACACAATATCTGACACATTTACAAACTCACACACTATCTTAAACTCTCACACACACACACACACTCAGTGATGTATCGAGACCACACAGGAGGGACTGACACACTCTCTGACACACATTCTCTCTCTCACACACACTCTCTCTCCCACACACACACTCATGTACTCACACACTCACTCACTCACTCACTCACTCACACACACACACTCTATCTCAATCACTCACACACACACACACACACGGATAGAGACCACACAGGAGGGAGAGTGTGTGTGACACGGGAATGTAAACACGTTTCGCTGCTGTACGGAGAACATCTCACGGACGGCGAGGTTATAGAGCTGAATATGATCGGTGTAAAACACACTTCGGGATGTCTTTCATGTCCGACACGATCCCCACACACACACACACACACACACACAGATCTGAACAACTGAATTACAGAACACAAACTCAACAGCCCATGAAGATACGAAGCCACAAAGCAATCTGAATCCTCACACAAATCAATAAATCCATAAACACACACACACACACACACACACACACACACGACTCTCGTTTGACAGACAGATGCTGAACAGGTCTGGGTTTATTCTGGAGATTATCATGTGTTGAACGCTCCACAGCTCCAGACGGGTGTTCGGTCTCTTTAGGAGACGAGTCAAACCAAACTCGTCTCCTAAAGAGTGTGTGTGTGTGTGTGTCTGTGAGTGTGTGTGAGTGAGTGTGTCTGTGAGTGGGTGTGTGTGTGTGTGTGTGTGTGTGTGAAAGAGTTTGTGAGTGTGTGTGTGTGCATCTGTGAGTGAGTGTGTGTGTGTGTGTGTGTGTGTGTGTGTGTGTGTGTGTGTGTCTGTCTGTGAGTGTGAGTGAGTCTGTGAGTGTGTCTGTGAGTGTGTGTGTCTGTCTGTGAGTGAGTGTGTCTGTCTGTGAGTGAGTGTGTCTGTGAGTGTGTGTGTCTGTCTGTGAGTGTGTGTGTGAGAAAGTTTGTGAGTGTGAGAGAGTTTGTGAGTGTGTGTGTCTGTGAGTGAGTGTGTGTGTGTCTGTCTGTGAGTGAGTGACTGTGTGAGAGAGTTTGTGAGTGTGTGTGTCTGTGAGTGAGTGTGTCTGTGAGTGAGTGTCTATGAGTGAGTGAGTGAGTGTGTGTGTGTCTGTGAGTGAGTTTGTGAGTGTGTGTGTCTGTGAGTGAGTGTGTGTGTGTCTGTGAGTGTGTGTCTGTGAGTGAGTGTGTGTGTCTGTGAGTGAGTGTGTGTGCGCGTCTGTGAATAAGAGTGTGTGTGTGTGTCTGTGAGTGAGTGAGTGTGTGTGTGTCTATGAGTGAGTGAGTGTGTGTGTGTCTGTGAGTGTGTGTGTCTGTGAGTGAGTGTGTGTGTGCGTCTGTGAATGAGAGTGTGTGTGTGTGTGTGTGTCTGTCTGTGAGTGAGTGTGTGTGTGTGTGTGTGTGTGTGAGTGAGTGTGTGTGTGAGAGTTTGTGAGTGTGTGTGCGTCTGTGAGTGAGTTTGTGAGTGTGTGTGTCTGTGAGTGAGTGAATGTGTGTGTGTGTGAGAGAGTGTGTGTGTATTATATTCTACAGATGTTTTTATCTAAAACTGCAGCAGTTGATCAGAGGCATGATTGAGTGACAGCTGTAAAAGCGGATGATCTGAGTGAGAGACTCTTCATCATTCCTCAGCAGGATGTTCTCTATGATCCAAAGGAACCATCAGAACCAGAGACTCGGCTCAGACGATCCGCTGGACACACAGAACACCAGCGACCCGAGGACCGCTTGGCCCCTGAGGGCCTCCGTCCAAACGCAGCACATGGTGTGTGTGTGTGATCATCACTCAGAAACAGCGAAACTGCAGACGGAGCCGAGTCTCACACACACACACACACACACACACACACCTGTGGATTTATACGTTAAGGCCCGTTCACAATAACAATATTATATGATATATAATACTATAAGCGCTGCAGTTGATGCCGTCTGTCTCTTTAAACTCAGTTCACGTGTGTGTGTGTGTGTGTGTGTAGCGCTTTCCACAACACACACCGTCTCAACAGAGAACACACGAGTCCACATTACAGGAGATGTTCAGTTATCAGAGACGGTCTGAGATACGCGATTCAGAGATGAACATATACAAAACACAGCTAACGTTACATAAAACATATTCATTTAAGGCGGCTCATTTAAGTTATGATTGTTAACAAATGATTATGACATTTAGAAAAACATGTTGATTCAGAGTTTGCATCTTCGCAGGTCATTAAAGCAGGATTCTGATTGGCTGTCAATGTTTTTAGAGTCGTGATGTGAACTCAGAACGAGATCTCCATCGTTAAAGTTATCGTCAGTGTGAACGCACCTTTAGAGTCACAGTTAACCACACACTAATTACATCAGGCTAACTCTCTGCTGGGAGCACATCTGTGTTTGACGTTCAGTGTGTGAGTGTGAGCGTCACACACACGGCAGGGGTTTAAACACACTCTGACCTTTACCCTATAATCAAGACACTTCACAAACTCCATCTCCATTCGTTCCTCATATAGAGCCACATCTGATCTGCCGTTTAAACACACGAGATCTGCTGGCGGGCGAGCGACAGAACCCCGCCGCTAACGGCACCGACGCAAACCAGCTGTCCAGGGCATCACAACCCCTCCATTTTCCCATCATCTGCTCTTCAAACGCTAGACGAGTCAGACGTCAGACCGCGGGCAGCCATGTTTACGTGCACATCTGAACCTCTCCGTGTGCCTTACCGACACACACACACACACACACACACACACACACACTCACCGGGACACGCACAGCCTCCCACCGACATCTTCTCACATGCCGGAGCCGAACGCTGGAATGGTGGCGTTGAGATTCTCCTGCGCTGTTGCTCCAGACCACCGAGACTCTGCTCACATGGGCGTCTGTTTCCACACACACACACACACACACACACACACACACTGACTGACTGACTGAGAGCGAGAGAGGGAGGAGAGAGAGAGAGAGAGAGGGAAAGAGAGAGGGAAAGGTTAAAAAAAGAACAAGCACAAAGGAATGAGAGCAGAGAGACGGAGACGCGGGGAGTTGCAGTTCACTCGCTCTCATTAGTGTGCAGAGAGAGAGAGAGAGAACGAGAGAGAGAGAGACTCTGTGAGCTGGACTGCCTTTGGGTTTATTTACTTGAAAATAAATTCATGTTCCAGTATATTTTGATATTTACACTGACTCCGGGTCAGAGGAATATGGATCAACATTAACATCACACGCCCCTTATTAATTATCTAATTCATTTTTTTGATATGCTGAACAATAATTCCAGTTAATTCATTAATCGCATGCAGGGTTATTATAGTTAAAGGGGTCCTATAATGGCCTTTTCACAAGATAAATAAGTCTCTGATGTCCCCAGAGTGTGTGTGTGTGTAGTTTCAGCTCAAATACCACACAAATATTTATATAACATGTTAAAATTGTCACTTTTTGAGGGTGAGCAACAACACACCGTTTTTGTGTGTGTCCCTTTAAATGCAAATGAGCTGCTGCTCCCGACCCAGGGGGCGGAGCTACGAGTGCTAGTGTGTCCTGAACGTTTCAAAAGCGTTTATCCTTTAATGTTGAAAGCGGAGTCAAAGATGAGCGACTCTAGAAGTGCCGACATGTAGAAGCAACAGGACATTTCTGAACGGTTAGTTTATGAGTTTATGCAGCTGATGTGGAGTTAACCATATATATATATATACTTTGTTACTTGAAATAAAAATAAACTGAAATAAATAAAAATGTTAAAAAAAACTTATTTTATTTCAGATAGTTGACAAGGCATTTAAACACACACACAGTCACAGACACTCACACACAGCATCTCTACAGGTCATCAGAGATCACGACGGTTTGACCTGCAGATGTTTCCTGTTCTCACATCTGACCCTACAGACTCACCCGTGACTAAGCCCCGCCTTTAAACCCCCGTTACTGACCAATGGGGCCTTAGCAACTGTTGCTGACATTAACAATGGCGTAACAATGACTGTTACCTGCCCACTAATCTCCACAAATCGAAAAACTTTGATTATCACCAGTTTTAAAATAGATTTTGACAGAATATCTTCAATGTGGTCTTAGATTTGTATATAATATATATCTGAGTTGGGAAAAAATGTGCTGGTTAAAACTGGCGGGGCAAAAAGAAAGTATAAATATGTACAAAAATATCAAGAAAATATTACAAATATTATAAAACAATACATGCATAAAACAAATATAAATTAATAAGGCCATATTTAAAATATTACAATAAAAATATTTGCTCAGCCAAAAAATAAAAATATAACAAATAATACAAAAATAATTATTAATGAAATATTTAAAATTCAAATGTTTTGAAAAATTTGTATTTTTTTTATAAAAAATCTTAATTCCCCCCTGTCAATAGCTCTCTCTCAGCTCTGCCTGTGTGTGTGTGTGTGTGTGTGTGTGTGTCTCAGAGCTGCGGGAGGGAGAGAGACAGGAGGAATAGAGCTCATTATGGGGGGGGGGGGGGTCCACACACAGAGGGCACCGTCACCATGGCGATGTGGCAGATCACACTAGCAGGATCACACGCATAAACACTGTTCTAACACTCACACACACACACACACACACACACACACACACACGTGTGTTTGCCCTTGATAGACAATCACCGAAATGACAAATCAATTCATCCTCAGTGGAAGCACTAATCAGGGACGCTCGATTATAACAAAAATAAAAATCACGATAATTCCGGTAATATTGAAATCAAGATTTAACATGATTAGTGGAGGGTACTGTTTATTAAGCCACGCCCCTCAATCTTACGCTCATCTGCATACACTCAGAGCCACGCCCACACCTCAACATCCAATCATCAACCGATGCACAGAATCAAGCCCCGCCCAATATTTTTCCTTTTCCCATAATCCATTTCACTCAGATATTTGTCACAGTACGGAAGATCTGTCGCTACTTCCGTTAAATCACAACCCTGAACATAACATCTGTTATTTCATATTTGTTAATAACTTATTGATATCATTCAAAATATTAGATGTATCAGACAATATTGCATATCTAATGTACATCTACCCTATCCGTATATTTAAATGACCTGCGCCGTCATCTAACACTCACTTAAAAGTTAATCTTTAAACACTCTAATAATTTATTGTTTATTGATTATTAATTGAGTATGTGTGAGTGTGTACCTCCAGAGCTCCTCGTGTCCGGCTCTCAGTATTTCTGCAGTTCAGGCTCTTCTAACAGAGAGAAACTCTTCATCCGCTGCTTCCTTCTGACACTCGTGTTCTCAGGCTGTTCTGGGATCAGGTGATGACTTACACACACACACACACACACACACACACAGAGCAGCGTTCAGTGCTGTAGTGACAAGGCTGGCAAACTCTGATGCGGTGTCAGGTTAAAGGTCAGGGGTTGGTCGATGTTCTCTGCGGATCGTGTGCAAATATAGATTACAATACATTTCTTAAACTAACATGATAAATAACATGTTAAAGTCACTGTTTTATGGAATATTGCAGTGTTTATTGTAAATGATTCATGGGTGCACATCATCATTATAGTGTTAATGTTAAATCTCAATCAGTTCCTCTTCAGCATCTCTTCTCTGATGATGAGGGCGGGGCTATAACCTGTCACTCACTTGAGATCAGACAATAGAAAAACCACAACAATCCAATCAGCCAATCAGCTCCCCATAGACACAATCAAGCCCCGCCCACATGTGTTTTTGTTCCTGAAGCGTTTCGATAGAGAAAAGACCAGAGCAACTTCCCTTTCAAGCAACTTTACAAAGTTTATTGAGACATATTATTTCCTAGTTCTGAGTTAGTTTCATTAAAAAAAAACTTTCAAGTTGACTTTAAGTAAAAAATTATGTGTGTGTGTAAGTGAGCAAGTAAGTGTGTGCATGAGTAAGAGTGTGTGTGTTTTCTCACTTCTACATTTCATTTGAGAGGGTCTCTGGGTTTCCTGCCAAATTCTGAGAGGCCACGGATCCGGGAAAAGAGGGAGCGGGGAGAGAGAGAGAGAGAGAGAAAAATCAGTGACTGCAGCGCAGTGTGTGTTTGAAGTCAGCAGGTCTACCTGTTTGTGTGTGTGTGTGTCCAGATAATGGAGATCTACCTGTGTGTGTGTGTGTGTGTGTCTACCTGCACATGTGTATCGAGATAATGGAGATCTCTCTGTGTGTGTCTGCAACTCTGCATGTGTTTGTGTGTGTGTGTGTGTGTGTGTGTGTGTGTGTGTGTGTGTGTGTGTGTGTGTGTGTGTGTGTGTGTGTGTTATCGAGATAATGGAGATCTCTGTGTGTGTGTCTGCATGTGTTTGTGTGTGTGTGTGTGTTATCGAGATAATGGAGATCTCTGTGTGTGTGTCTACCTGTGTTTGTCTGTGTGTGTGTGTGAGTGTGTGTCCAGAGGGTCCGGATAGATCCGGAAGGTGACCCACTTTCATGGCGCTTCCTTCTGCTTCACAAGACACACACACTGGCCCCGATTCACAACATCACACAGCTGAGAGAGAGAGAGAGAGAGAGGAAATAAGAGATACGGATAAAGGTCTACTGACTTTGGAAAACATTTTTTTCCTTGTTTGAAGACTGATGACATCACCACAGAAACTCATTAATTAGTGATCGGCTGATATTCAAATTACGGCAAATACAAAATAACGATAATAATTTTCATGGTTTGACAAATAACCATACTATTGAGATGCTAACATGACATTCTATGTCATAATTTTTTTTCTATGTCAAAACCTTTTTATCATAATGATGACATAAAAAGGTAAATTATGACATACTAAGTCAGAATTATGACAGTTATAATTGTAAAAATAAAATGTTATATAAAATAAAAAGCTGATATTATTACTTTTTGTCAATTTCATGTCAGTCTTCGACTAAGTATTAAGTTTCAACATGGCATGTCATAATTTACTTTTCACCATAATTAGCCGACGACATTTAAAAATTTGTAATGATGACAGTTTTAATTGTGAAAAATGCTTAAATTAGAAATCATGACATGTTAACTTGTCATAATTTCAATTTAGGGCTAGGCTATCATATTTTGTACTTTAAATATCATAATCATCTTTTAAGTCTAGTTTCATCTTTTCGTATGTAATCATTTCGACTTTTTGTGTCATATGATTTACGAAAGCATTTTTTCCGATAACTTACTTATAAGTTAACTTATTTTCAGATAACTTATGCTTTACTGGAACTGACATAAGATCAAGATGTATAACGTTAATGCTTAAGTGAACAAATATTATTGAAATGCGGAGCGAAAAGAAAATTAAGTTTAGACTAACGTTGGACTATAAAAATCTGTTATTTTACCCCAATTAATAACATTAAAAAATGTATGAGACTTGACAGAAAATTGATTATTAATAAAAGCCTGATCTGCCCTACCTGAGGATTTTCTCAGGTAGGGCAGATCAGGCTTTTATTGAGATTTACAGATTTTTTTTTATTTTTTTATTTATTTTATTTACAGATAAGTCCACTAGATGCCACTGTATTCAGTCATCATAATTAAAAAAAAAATCAAATGAAATAAATATGTAAAATAAATAATGTACCGTAAGAACTCTTCACAGTAAAACAAACAGTAAAGCCAGAGCCGTTCTGAGTAAAGCTAATGCGAGGTGTTGCCTAGTAACTACAGCAAAGACCGTTGGGGTTGAAAGTTCGAGCTGTCATTTTCCCGGGAACTCCGCGTCACGTGACTCACCCGGCGCCTCGTGTGCAACTCTCCTCTACGAATCAAAATGGCGGCGCCGCATGGCGTAAAATTGAAGGATTTAACGTGTGATTTTACGGACAACATATCAGCACACGCGCACCAGGACGCTCAGGTCTCATTTGTGATTCTGTTGTGTATATGTTAATTGTTTGTATAAAGGTGTTGTGATGACGAGCATGTGTAGAAAAGTCGCTCAGCATGTGGACACGTGGACGCGAGCGCGTGTTCGAGGCGGATGTGAAGTTATAAATCTCGAGAAATGCGCTATTGAAACCATATTAACAGCTCAAATGCGGTTTAATTAGTTAGTCAAATGTCTGAATAAAGTTTTTGAACTACAAATTCTGGTTTCAGCTGTTTAAATCGTCATACACCAGTATATATATATATATGCATTAAGGCTGAAACACGATGTTCAAAATATAAATAAACTGTCTAAAATCAAATGTATTTCTTTTAAGCCCATAAAGGTGAGGAAATCACTGAGGGTTTGACAGATTCTACTCAATCAGTATGAAAGGCCATTAAATGAATGAAAAAAAGAATATTTTACTTCTGCACGATCTTATTCTGCTCACAATCATCTTTGAATGAATGGATTATTAGGTAAAACTTCTCTTTAAAGCTTGTGTTTCTTATCTGAGTGTCCAGGTCAAATAACTATGACGTGTCACACACACACACACACACACACCTGTCTATCTGAGTCAAGATTCAATCTGAATCAATGAACAATCTAAATAAAAATCAACAGTTTTAAATGTTGTTTCACAGAGTTTGTTCTTTACTCATGGCCTTTAAACTTCTGTAAATCTGCTTTACTAAAACAATTATGATCATATACAGGTTTTATTTCTTTTCTGGTAATTCTTTGTTTAGGCCATTTATTTTAGGTTCAACAAATAAAATATTGTAAAATATATAATGGTAGCATTAATTATGTCTTTTTTACTGTAAAATTGTAAGTGTAAGTATAAAAAGCTTCACTACAGCTTTATTGTAGAACATCTTTTTATTTTTAATTTAACTCAGACTTTTTGAGATATCAGAATTGCGAGATATTAACTCAGAATTGCGAGTTATTAACTAGAGAAAAATTTCCTTTTTATTTATTTTTCATCATTTACCATTTATTCAAACATCATTTATTAGGGTAATTATTTAGCTACAGGTCAAACACTTAAGCTAAGTCACAATAATCTTAGTAATACCACGTGTGATTTGAACTAATGGGACTTTCTTTTACACAAATAATGTGATTACAGGAAAGTTCACAGACAAGTGTTTCCAGCTTTGTCTTTACAGGATTATAGAGCCCGGAGTTTGTGGCTCGGGTTTGAATCCTCCTAATCTAACCCAGCATTGTTTTGTTCTTTATCCACAGTTTGAATTTGGAAAACATGACGTTCCCGTCTTTGATCTGGATGTGGGAAAGATCTCAGACGCTCTCAGTCTCCATGGAGGCCTGGATCCTTCAATTTTATCCATCTTTCAGGAAAAGATTGCGACTGAAAGTGTGGAAAGTGAGGCGTCGCTTCTGTCAGCGCTGAGCGAGATTTTGGACAGCGTAGACGTAGAGACGTTGTCACCGTTCGACGTGCTTCCAGACGCAGACATTTTTTCAGCTCGGAAGGATTCAAACTACACAGTTAGTAGTCACTTGTGTCTCAAGTTCTCAATAATGTAAAAACAATAGGTTAATGGGTGCTTGTGTCACACTTTCCCCCTCACAGCTCAGAGATCTTCTGCATTCAGATCCAGCAGCAGCGCTTCAAGGCCCCAAAACCTCACAATCACCAAAGTCAGGAAAAGTAAGTTTCCTTTGTTTTATCCCGTTCCTGACCGGATTCACACGCAGTTCCCGTCTCCATGAAGAAGAGAAACTATATACGTGTGTAAATCAAACGGATGCAACTTCTGTTCAGTCAACAACTCTATTTAAAGGACAACCGATACTGGATTTTTGCTGATAACAAAAGTTTAAAAATTACTTTGATATCTGAATAATTAGCCAATGGTTTTTTTCAATATGTTATGTGAATTAGTCAAAGTAAATTACGTAAAGTCCCTCTGTAGTCAATAATATTATTCCTTAAAACTCATCTTTGATCACCAAAATGACATATTTAAACTCGAATGTAACTCGCCTCATTTAGTATGCAGAGTTCTATGAATATGCAAATGAGCCCCACCTCCACTCACTCACTCAGAGATCCACTGGTTGACGATCACACGTTGATCTGATTGGTTACAAGGTGGTTTGTGACGTTAGAAACACCAGCGATTTCAAAGCGTGTTTTTGTCTTTGGTTCACTGCAGTTTTAAAGAGGAAATACTGTCAACTTATGAACTTTAAACGCATTAAACGCTGGATTTACACCACAGGGGGACTTTAAAGGTACACTATGTATCTTTTGGCCCTCTAGAGGTTAAAAACAAATCTGCATTTAGATGTAAAGGATCTCAAGCTTGCTTTGCTGTAGCGTTCTCCATTAATAGACACGGTACTTTCTTGAAAATAAACTCCAGCACAACAACCATAATGAAATGATCTTCACAATAGATAATGCTTTACAGTGAACTCTGTTGACAATTTATCTGTTCAGCACATCGGTATCAACGTAATCATTATCGGCCCGATAATTAAATTTGGCCGATATATTAAAGCTGATAAATAATGTATAATTTCCTTCAGCTGAGACGCTTCAAATGCGCACTGCACTGTTCAACATGATGGTTATGAATTGCTTGAAATATATAATTTGAATCACTTAAAAAAAAGGAAAATACAGTTCACTGTACATCATATCGGCTATATAGCATTAAAAGGAGGATCATAAAATGGCTTGTTTTTGTAATCAGGCTCTCAAAAACTACATACAAATTTGGATTTAGATTTATCGGCCAAAATATGGTTTATCTGCCTTTAAATATAATTGATTATCGGTATCGGGCAAAATTTGTATATCGGCGCATCCCCATAATACATAACTCCCATTTTGAATAATCAAAATCCCATCTCTGTGTTGCTTTTACACCATTTTCAAATCCCTAAGCTGAAGAAGAAGAAGACCTCTAGTGTTATGCCAGTGTTTTGTGTGGTTTTCTCCATCAGGAGGTGGTGATATCCGACAGACAGTTGAGACCCCGTCGCCATTCGGAAACCCAGAGTAAGATCTCACAGCGAGCCGACGATGAGAAGAACCCGAGAGAGAGCAAGAGGAGCGCGAGAAGCTTTCGCATCGAATCCGACACCATATTCCCACAAGACGAGCGGGAATTCCTCGCAGATTTAGTGAGACACATGCATCCGTACTGCATCAGGACCGATCCGGAGAAAGAGGTCCACGTGTCTGTGGAGGAAGAGGAAGAGGAGGAGTTTGTAGATGTTGAAGGTTACGAGGAACCAGAAGGGAACCAATCAGGACAAGATCCGAAAGCAGAAAGCGGCTCATCTCGGATCCCCAAATCCGAAAAGGATGAAGATGTGTTTGGAGATGACGGAAATATCTCGTCGTTAGACAAACGTGTTTTGACGCCAGCTCCTCAGCGAAGAAGCGCTTTACTCAAAACCAGGGAAAAAAACAGGAAGACGGTGACATTTGCAGTCAATTTAACCCTCGTTCACGAGATTCCTCCTGACGATGAGTCCGACTCCGATTCGGAATCCACATCCTCTAAAAGTGACATCACTTCCCCTCAGAAGCCTAAAGCGCTCAGTCTTCAACAGTACCGTCTCCTCAGACAGAACAAACAACCTCGTGAAGAGACACGAAAGGACTATCGGACGAAATGGCCTTCGCTTCCAGACTTTCCCAGGGAGCTTCCGGCTATTCTGCCGGATTTGATTAAGGTGGGCCCGAAGTTGAATGTAAACGCGTGTTGTGGTGCGATAGATAAAGCTCCAACTGTTGAGGTGAAGATATCGGCATCCCAGCCACGAGAAATCACGCGTTCGTCACGTGTAAAGCTCAGAAGGCCCGAAAATCTTTGCACTGATCCTCCAAACCCGGTTCTAGTGCGCCTGAAGCCCATGCTGTCATCGGGGATAAACACGCAGCCGGCGCTAACACACTCCCAAGCTGACGTCTGCGTTTCCCGTGAAGAGGTTCGACCCGCCGAGGTCGTGCCTGTGATCATCAAAGCCACAGATTCAGCAACGAGAACCGGATCAGAACCGTCAGACTCGGTACCGACGCCCACGAGCGTCGCAGAGAACCCCGAAGGACAGCAGAACCAGACCCCGTGTGGAGAAATCGGTGAGCTAACCCGCCAGAACGGACTTTTAAACTATTAAAATGCTTTCAAAGCAGGGTAATTATCATTAATTAAAAGTAAAACCATTTATGAAATAAAACTTTTTTGTTACTTGGAACAAATGTTAACTATACAGCATATTTTATTTCATTTCTCATTTTCATTTAGTTATACTTGGTGTAAAAATTTAGGAAAACTAAATGGACAAATTTAAAATCTAATAAAATTATAAAACCATACAAATGTTACTAAAACTGAATTTTGAAATTAAAACCGAAAATATCACATTTATTTAATTTTTATAAGAATTATAATAGAATTTGAATTGTCATTTGCAAGAACAACAAAATTACTACAATGAAATTGGAGAATATGAAAACAAAAATTTATAAAATATTTATAGAATAATAAAAATAGAAACCAAGTAGACAAAAACAATTAATTAAAATAAAAAAACACAGAACAAAAGGACTATAAATAAAATGAAAACTGAATTTAAAAACAAAACATTTAAAATATTTCTAAAAACTAAGAGAAACTAGAACCTAAATGAACAATGAAAACTAAATAGAAAAAACAACAAACTAATAAAAATGACAAACATATAAATGCTATAACTAAAATATAAAAACATAAAATTAATTTACTAAAACTATAATAGAAACTTTAAACTAAAATGACAATGGAAAATATTTAACAAATAAAATAGACAAGGAAAAATTAACAAAAAAAATGAAAAATATAAAATCAGAAACAAATTCAAAATGTTTATAAAAACTATATTTTATCAGTGATGCTGAAATAACAGTTAAAGCATCTCATGTTGTGTTTATTTTGCAGGAATTGAAGCCACTGATCTGACCAGCCTTTTGGAGCAGTTTGAGACTCAAGGTAAATGATAAATGCGTGTTTTGTTATTAAACTTTAAGACAATATTGTCACATATTTAATGCAGTCAGACTCTGTTCGTGTTATTAATCGTTAAAGCACAATCGTTAAAGTTGTGATTGAAGTCCTTTAATATAATGGCTCAATAGCTTTTGTCGAACAGCTGGAATGAATAATGTTTGTATGTTCAGGGTTTAAATCTCTAGAAACACAACTGGAAATTATTATCGCAACTAACTAGTGAATATTTGTCGCTCCTACCGTAAATGTGAGTCAAACTGTTGTTTCTCTGCAGCTTCTGAAGGGCCGAATCTTCCAGACGTTTCCCGGGATGAGCATCAGGATGGCCAGGCGATGGATCTCAGTAGCACTGCAGGTCAGAGGTCACATCAGAGTTAGTGATCTGACCACCAGCATATTTCATAATTTTTATTTTGTTCATTCATATATTAGGGACGCACGATATATCGGCCACCATATCGGCATCTGCCGATTTGTTCAAAACACAGTAAAGTGCAACTTGTGTCTGACATAACGGCTACATAAAGTTATAAAGAGACATCGTATAGATGAGACATCATGAATATGCTAATGAGGGAGTTGTCCAATGAGAGCAGTGGGTGTTTTGACTGTAGTTTCATGATTATTTGTTTCTCTCCAGGACTAACTCCGCCCGCCACTCCTCCACATCAGACCTGGAAGCCCCTGGTGCCGGTCAAAGCCACAAAGTCCAGCAAAACCATTCAGATTATTGAACCCCGCCCTTTGCCGCCCAGCAAAACTCATTCAAAACTTCCCACCTTCACTCCTGCGTCGAATCCCGCTCAACTTTTCCTGGATCACGATTACTGTGGGATTCTGGGAAGCAAGACGCCGTTCAACTCGGTTTCGAGCCCTTGCGATTACAGGGTGTTGTTGTCACCTGACAGCTCGCCCTGCAGGACAGACACGCTTGAGGAGGCGGAGGGCTTGCGCTTCTCCGCCCCCTCTCCGAGCCCATTGGACCGTGGGAGGAGGAAGAGGCGGGGTTATGATGGAGGATATCGGCGCTCCAGGTCAAGGTCATCGTGCTCTTCTTGTTCTTCATCGTCATCGTCATCTCCTTCCAGGTCTCGTTCACCGCCCAAAAAAAGGTAATGGAAGCTGTTGCTACTAAAATACAATAAAACGTTGTTAAAATAATTACCCTCTAGTCTATCATTTTTCCATTAAAACTCACCTTTGGCACCAAAATTACATATTTAAATGCAAACACATGTCTTTATGCTTTAGAATATCTTGAATGTAACTCGACAACCTTGTCTCATTAAGTATATGTGGTTCTATGAATATGCAAATGAGCCCCGCCTCCACTCACTCACGGCAGCTCCACTCATTGACGATCACAAGAAGAAAAAAAGTATTTCCACCACAGAGGGACTTTAACAAGATTTATATTTAAAATTGACATGGATCCATTTAACATAACACAGCATTATTTACCAGCAAATATATATTTATACCTGTATGCATATGAAGAGTTCAGATGCAAAAGCCTCTAAATGCCATTTGAAATTTTCTTCTTTAATGATGATTTTTATCAAACTTGTATATTTAAGTTCAGTGATTTCACTTAAATAACAATTAATAGGTAATTATCATTGCCATTTAAGTGAAATCACTGAACTTAAATATACAAGCTTGATAAAAATCATCATTCTAGAGGAAAATTTCAAATGGCACTCAGATCTGAACTCTTCATATATAGACACGAACATTAGAAGATAATTGTTGTTTTTTTATGTCAATGTAACAATAAAGAGCATTATTTACGTGTTTAAGTTTGCGTTTTGCTGATGATGTTTAATCAGGTACAGGTCCAGGCATTCTGGAAGCAGTTCCTCCTCGCGCTCCAGTTCCCGCTCCTCATCTCCTCCTCGCGAGCGCCGATCCAGATCTAGATCCAGATCTTTACGTGGCTCTCGATCCGGTTCACACTCGCCGGAGCCGGACTGGAGCGAGTCTCGCTGCACATGGAAGAGGTCAGTGGGAACAGTGGGAAATCTAGGGCTGGATTCACCCAACTATCACGTTTCTAAGGTGCAGTGTGTAATATTCAGGAGGATCTGTTGACAGAAATGCAATATCATAAACAATATCATGACAATCTTACATAATGAACTGTTATGTGTTTAATTAGCTTAGAATGAAGCGTTTCTCTGTATAAGTGTGTGACGTAGCTTTTCCCGATGGTGTAGTGTTAAAAAAAAGAAAGAAAAGATATTCGCAATACAATATCGTAGCGGCACCCAAGATTCGTGATGGTATCGCATCGGGTGTACCAGCCCTAGTGTTACCGTGATCCTCTGGTGTTGCGAGTCTAAATCAGTGGTTCTCCGCAGTCGCAGACAGAAGGAGCTGATCCGGCTTCGGGAAGAGGCTCGCAAACTCCGCCAGCAGAAAGCCATCGTAAGTCCACGCTTATCTCTCATCAAAGTCGGAGCGGATGTAGAGGAATATTAAGGTTGTTATTTGATCATGCATGTGACCCTGGACCACAAAAAACAGTCACATGGGTCAATTTTTTGAAATTAAGATTTATAAATTATGAATAAATAAGCTTTCCATTGATGTTTGATTTGTTAGGATAGGACAATATTTGGGTGATATACAACTATTTGAAAATCTGGACTAATGGAAACATGTGCATTTATGTTGGCGATTGTGCTGCATTCACGCACAAAACGACATGTGTTATATATTTACGGTAGGAAACTTACAAAACATTATCTTCACTTAATATCCTAATGATTTTCGGCATAAAAGAGAAATCTGATAATTTTGACCCATATAATGTATTGTTGGCTATTCCACAGATAAACCTGTGACTGGTTTGGTGATCTGGGGTCACATGTGTATATAGTTAATAACTGCAGAAGGGATCTTTGGATTTGATTTGTTAAGTTTATCTGTACTCGGTATTTCCCCAATAAAAAAGGATGCTGATGTGTGTGTGATCCTCAGGAGGAGCGTAGGGTTGTGTATGTGGGAGGAATCCGCGGAAACATGTCGCCTTCCGACCTCAAAGATCGATTCTCGCTGTTCGGGAAGGTCGAGGATTGCACAATCCACATCAGGAGTCACGGGTGAGATCCGCTTCAGTTTCTGTTCTGGAAGCTGATTCACACTGCCGTTCAATAGGTTTGCGATCGGTACGATTTTTAATGTTTTTAAAAGAAGTCTCTTCTGCTCACCAAGGTTTGATTTAAATTAAAACAACTGTTATATCATTTATTCCTGTGATCAAAGCTGAATTTATCATTACTCCAGTCTTCAGTGTCACATGACCCTTCACAAATCACTCTAAAATGAGGATCTGATGATCAACACAGTTATGATTATTATCAGTGTTGAAAACAATTTAATTTCTCAGGATTCTTTGATGATTATAAAGTTGAAAAGAACTGCATTTATTTGAAATAGAATCTTTTTGTAATTTTTTGATCAGTTTAATGCGTCCTTGATGAATACAAATATATTTATTTTATTTAATTCCCCCAAATAATTAAATAAAAATTCTTACTGACCCCAAACTTTTTAACCATAGTGTTTAATGTTATAAAAGCTTATATTTCAGATAAATGCTGTTCTTTTCGTCTTTCTATTCATTATAGAATCCTGAAATAGAAATAATAATGTGTGTTGATCATCAGATCCTCATATTAGAGTGATTTGTGAAGGGTCATGTGACACTGAAGACTGGAGTAATGATGATAAATTCAGGAATAAATGACACTTTACTGTATATTCACACAGAGAACAGATGATTTACACTGGAGGAATATTACTCTGTATTTGCTCAAATAAACACAGCCTTGGTGAGATCTAAATATTTTGCCTGGTGGTGTGTGTTCTCAGTGTGTTTCTGTTCTCCTTCTAGAGATAACTACGGCTTCGTCACGTATTACAGCAGAGACGACGCTTACGCTGCCATCGAGAACGGGGGGAAACTGAGGCGCTCAGACGAGCTTCCCTTCGACCTTTGCTTCGGCGGCAGACGCCAGTTCTGTAAATCCAGCTATGCAGATTTAGGTTGGTCTGAATGAATCTCATATTAGCTGTAATGAGCAGGAATACATCGTCTTAAAGGGTTAGTTCACCCAAAAATGAAAATTAAGTCATTAATTACTCACCCCCATGCTGTACCAACCCCGTAAGACCTTCGTTCGTCTTCGGAACACAAATGAAGATATTTTTGATTAAATTTGAGAGCTGTATAACTACCACATTGGCTCCTAAAGGACTGCCTCTTGACGGCCCAGAAAGTCCATGAAGAAAATGTTTAAATATCCCAAGTGACTACCGTGGCTCAACTATATGTTTATCAAGCGACGCAAATACTTTTTGTGCGAAAAAACAAACAAAAATAACGAGTTTATTCGACTATTTCTTTTCTTCCTTGTAGGCCAGAACGAGACTTCCTTATAGATTTCCACGACGCATGCGCGAGAATTGCGATCTAAGCTGGTGTAAGCTGGTGTGAGCAGATCGCAATTCTCGCGCATGCGTCGTGGAAATCTATAAGGAAGTCTCGTTCTGGCCTACAAGGAAGAAAAGAAATAGTCGAATAAACTCGTTATTATTGTTTGTTTTTTCGCACAAAAAGTATTCTCGTCGCTTGATAAACATATAGTTGAGCCACGGTAGTCACATGGGATATTTAAACATTTTCTTCATTGACTTTCTGGGCCGTCAAGAGCCAGTCCCTTAGGAGCCAATGTGGTAGTTATACAGCTCTCAAATTTAATCAAAAATATCTTCATTTGTGTTCCGAAGACGAACGAAGGTCTTACGGGGTTGGTACAGCATGGGGGTGAGTAATTAATGACTTAATTTTCATTTTTGGGTGAACTAACCCTTTAAGCACAACCGAAGTCGAACCTCATCTTTGACCACCAAAATGACATTTTCAAAGTTGTTTACTTAAAAAAAATGTCTTAAAATATCTTAATACTCGACACCCTCGCCTCATTTAGTATATGCGGTTCTATGAATATGCAAATGAGCCCCGCCTCCACTCCAGTCTGATTGGTTACAAGGTGGCTTGTGACGTCAGAAAGTGTGTTTTTGAGACTGTCTTTGGTTCACTGCAGTTTTAAGGAGGAAATACTCAGTCCACTTATGAACTTACACATGGTTTAAGCGTATTAAAAACACCATATAGACACATAAACAACATTAAACGCTGGATTTACACCACAGGGGGACTTTAAATCATTGATTGTGATGTGATTGGATTCTGATGCAGCTTATAAAAATGGAAGTTTTTCATTCCTGATATCTTGTATTTTAGATTCTCACCGAGACGTCGATGGCTCGCCGAGGAGCCGATGCGAGTCGTTCGACTTCGACTCGCTTCTGAAACAGGCTCAGAGACAGAAGAGGTAGCGGCGAAGACTCGACGTCCCTTCAGAGCACTGAAACGAACCAATTTACCTGAATCAGCTTAAATCGACAATTTAATTGCTGGTTTCCAGTTCAGTTTTGGACACTTTCGTTCTGGTTTTGGCTGGTCTCTCATCATGACTCACTTGCAATGAAACTAGCTTGTTCCAGTAACTGTTCAAACTGGTTTAAAGGAGTATTCTGGGTTTAGCACAACTATTAAAGGGATAGTTCACCCAAAAATAAAAACTACTCTCTACTAAAAGTAATTACTCTCCCTCATGTTGTTCAACCTCGTAAGACTTTCGTTCGTCTTGATATCTTTTATAACTTTCTGGGCCGGTTTCAATAACACAGAAGCCTCTGGAGGAGTGAACTCTCGGATTTAATCAAATATCTTCATTTGTGTTCGGAAGATGAACGAAAGTCTTACGGGGATGAACAACATGAGGGAGAGTAATTGGTGAACTATCCCTTTAACTTCATCTGTAATTGATAAACGCTCTTACATTAGGAGTCAATGCCGTACAGATGATGTTTATAGAGATTTACTCGAGTTGTTTTTCAGAAGAGTCATTTGCACTTCACTAAACTGACTTTCTTACTTGACAGTAAAAACCTTCTGTTGAAGTTTTGTTGTTTATAAATTTTGTACATAAGAATGGAACGCATTACAGGATGAAATCATCATCACGGAAGGACAATGGTGAATGGTTTGTCTTCTATATCTAGTCTGACGTTTTTTTTGTTTTTTTTTAAGTGATACCAAAAATGTTTTCTCATCTTTCTCAGTTGGAATGATGAAGCTATAACTAAATAAAAAAAAAAGTTTATGTACTAATAAAGTCTGACCTCTCTTCTGTTACACTAAACTTTTATACAATGTATGTAAAACTTTTACAACCCACATGAAAATACCACTAGATTACAATAACGCTAGACTGCTGGGAAATTAACCGCTTTACTGCCGTTTTGGCCATAGATGTGAAAATTACCCAAACTAAAATGGTTGTTATTCATGAATTCTTTGGAATAAAGACCTAAAGTTGGTCTCTTCTTAAAGACACTTTATTGCTAAAGTGAAAGCAAATTAAAACAAATAAGTTTACTTTAAAACAAATGTACTAAACATTATATTGTTATTATTTTAATACAAAATATGTATTTTATAAAATCATTTTCTACTCTAAAAAAAAGCCATATGTCTAAACAAGTTGTGTTCCAAATATGAAATTGATTTCACAAAATTGGAGGTTCCTGTGAGTTTTTGTTTTAGGTGCTATACCAGAAATAGCAACCGGGTTCATTTTTTTAATGTGTTCTCTGGCTAATAATTAATACATTTCTGTCACAATATCACTTCTATGACAGAACAGCCATCAAATATGGGACCTTGAGTCTTTCCGATGATGCGTTTTTTTTTGTCAAAATATATATATAAAAAAAATTGAGCCTGATAATAATAGCTTTTAAGCAATGTCAAATTTCAACTTTTATTTTTTTAAGTTAAGCTTTCGAATGATAATTATGATGATTACTAAAATATGTGACAGAAAAAAGGCATTAAAAAGAGCGCCAAACGATGACAGTGGAGGGCGTAAATAACCCTATACTAGTTAAGGTAATTGTGCAAGTATGTTTTACCACAGGCATGACAACTAATCTAAAATACAGAAACAAACTAGAAAATGTTCAACGGGATAAAAAAATACAAATTAAAAGACTAGTTTTATTTAGACTAGACATAATTATTTACAATTATTTTATGTATTAATACTAGGCTCTACATGTGTTTGAGGAGAACTGACTTCATACATCCATAAAAAATCATCAAAAAGTCTTGAAGAGAAAAATGTCCAGGATTTGAACAGGTGATTTTGTCATACATTACCCGATTTGTGCAAATTGAAGAAAAAAATAACACTAAACAACAGAATTCATAAAATATCCACTTACTGACGGTTTGTCCTGTTTTCCCGCTAAATGGATGTCAGGTGCTGGAGAGCTTCATTAAGAACCAGCAAAACCTGTAAATTAATTACCAATTAAAACAATATTCACAGGAAAATATGCTTAGTTTGTAACATTCTGCGAAAATAAATTAGTATACATACGTTTTCTAAACAAAAGGTCAGTTTTCCATTGTATAACGTTAAGTTTGTGAGGCGCCATGAGGAAAACAAACATCCACTCACCAACTAAAGCAGGTAAATGATTTAAATTCACCTTTATTTTTACTTCAACTAGCCATTTCCAAGTATTTCTAAAAACAAATATTTAAATATTTTTAGATTCCCTTTTTTATCAACTTTTTATATCGTTTATTTATGTGGAATACCTTTAAACTGCTGTAGAGTTGCAGAGCTGGCGCGCGGGGGCGGGGCTGTGCACATGTGGGCGGGGTTTATTTGACAGCTGAGGAACCGCGCATGCGCGAACGTGTGACCACGCGTACAATAAGGAAGCGGAGGGATTATAAACATAAACATCAAACCAAACAGCTGAGTGTGTGTCAGCAGATGCGGAGAGATCGTCGAGCGAGTTCAGAACCATCACAGAGCTGCATGCGGTCATATCTGATTGATCAGCTTATATCGATCTGCTGAAACCAGGAATCATGTCCAAGAAAAACAAGATGTTCCTGAGTGGAGTGGTCGAGGGTGAGCCACTAATAACTTGATGATATAAATAATTAATGTTAAGCTTAATGCTTTTACTCTGCGAAATGTATTTTAAAAATGTACTGGAATACTATTACTACTACTACTAATAATAATAATACACAGAATGTATAATAATGTAGGGCATATAAAAGAAATACACTATAAAAATAATACATGTATAGTTTAATATATTTATAATAATATAATTAGTTAACTGCATTTCTGTTGCATTTCTTTAGAATTTAGTGTAATCTTCTTGTAACTTTGATTGATGTTTTATTGAGGCGTGTCTGTGATCATGTGACCTGTGTTGCAGGGTTTTATGGGAGGCCGTGGACTATGAGCCAGAGAAAAGAGCTCTTCAGGAGGTGAATAAACCAGCGTTATCAGATGTCATCGTGTGTTATCAGTTCATTTATCTCACCTGTGTGTGTGCGTATATCTCATTATCTTCCCAGGGAGCAGAAATGGGGCTTGAACGCATATCTATACGCTCCGAAAGATGATTACAAGCATAGGATGTACTGGAGAGACCTGTATTCCCTGGAGGAAGCAGGTGACTGCCAAACTCAAGCTTTACAACGAGTAAAATATCCGCTTTCGTTCACTGTGTTTCATATTTCATCCGAATGCTGTGAAACTTGGTGACTTTAATGGCATTTTGAATGTGAACACAAGACAAAAATTGAGGGCAAGATTTGACCAGACACTTGTCTTAAGTCAAAAATGACGACCGTAGGAAATGAATGAGAAATCAACCAAAACAAAGAGAAGAAATTCAAAAAAAAAAAAAAAAAATCAAACAAAAATTAAATGTAATTTTGTGTGTACAATCTACAAATTGGCCAGCAATGACCGACCGTACGAAAGGAAATGAATGAGAAATCAACCAAAACAAAGAGAAGAATTAAAAAAAAAAAAAATTCAATGTAATTTTATGTGTACAATCTACAAATTGGCCACAATGCTGAATAAAGTGTACAGCAGGAAAGGGATGACATTGAAAGCGTTCAGTTATGAAAGTTATCAAGCAAACGGGGGGCCTGTATCAGGACATCGAATCTGAAGATGAACTCGGCGATTGTGTTTTACAGATCAACTCACGACGCTGATCTCTGCTGCTAAAGAGCATAACGTGGAGTTCATCTACGCTTTATCACCCGGCCTGGACATCACCTTCTCAAACCCTAAAGAAGTGGCGGCGCTCAAGAGGAAACTGAGACAGGTGCAAACATCAGCTCTTTCCATCACAGCTCAAACACACACACTAATGTCCTCATGATCTCCACCGCAGCTTCAGCTCTTCCTCTCTCCTCTCTAAGCCCCGCCTCTCTGAGAGCTGCTCTGCTCTGATTGGCCATTATCATATCTGACTGTCAGCTCTTGATCACAGTGATGCGAACAGTGGCGATGGCGTGGGTTTCAACCGTCTCAGTCTCAGAGAGCAGCGTCTCCTCGACACGAACAACACGAACCGAACTCTTCCAGTCTCAGAGACACTAGTGTTTGAGGGCGGGGCTAAGAGACGCTGTTCAGCCAATCAGGACCACAGGCTGGCATTATGCTAATTAGCGACAAACCAACAGGATCAGGAGGAAGAGAGACTGAATTACTGATGACTCGTTTCAGTTCAGAATTGAATATTAGGGCACTCTAATGAACAATTATTGTGTTAGTGTTTAGTAATGTACCTGTGTGTGTGTGTGTGTGTGTGTGTGTCCTGCAGGTGTGTGAGTTCGGCTGCCGGTCGTTCGCGCTGCTGTTCGACGACATCGAGTCTGAGATGTGTGCTTCTGATAAAGAGGCGTTCAGCTCGTTCGCTGAGGCACAGGTGTGTGTGAGCAACGAGGTGTTCCTGCACCTGGACCAGCCGCACACCTTCCTCTTCTGCCCCACCGGTACACAACTACACACACACACACACAACTACACACAACTGCACACACACACAACTACACACAACTGCACACACACACAACTACACACAACTGCACACACACACAACTACACACAACTGCAAACACACACACAACTGCACACACACACACACAACTACTACACACAACTGCACACACACAACTACACACAACTGCACACACACACAACTACACACAACTGCACACACACACAACTACACACAACTGCACACACACACACACACACAACTGCACACACACACAACTACACACAACTGCAAACACACACACAACTGCACACACACACAACTACACACAACTGCACACACACAACTACACACAACTGCACACACACACAACTACACACAACTGCACACACCTGTACACACACAACTACACACAACTGTTCACACACAACTGCACATACCTGTACACACACAACTGCACACACACAACTGCACACACACACAACTGCACACACCTGTACACACACAACTACACACAACTGTTCACACACAACTGCACATACCTGTACACACACAACTACACACACACAACTGCACACACACAACTACACACAACTGTACAAACACAACTGCACATACCTGTACACACATAACTACACACATAACTACACACACAACTGCACACACAACTGTACAAACACAACTGCACAAACAACTGTACACAACTGCACACACAACTGCTCACACACAACTGCATTATTTACTCTATTTTATTTTTATTTTTTTTTTAATTCTAAACTGTTTTAATTATTCTGATTTCTTTTGATTATTTTAATTTCTTCCATGTAAAGCACTTTGAATTGCCATTGTGTATGAAATGTGCTATATTTAAATAAACTTGCCTTGCCTACACACAACTGCACACACACAACTACACACAACTGTACACACAACTACAAACACAACTTTACACAACTGACAGAAAACACACTGTAAAAACATACACTTTTATTTCATTTACTCTAAACCAACGCAGCTTTTCTCATTTTTATAAGTATAACATAATAAAACTACATTAGAAAATTTAGAATTAGAAATTAAATCTAAAAACAGATTTTTTTTCTAAAAACTATATAGGCATTAAAAAAATACAGCAAAATTACTACAACATTAATTTAATTAAAAAAAAAAAATAGAAAATGTAATTAAAAATCTTAACAAAAACTATAATAGTATTCTATTAATATATAATACCATATACAGTATTACAAAAATAAATTAAATGTAAATAGCTAAAATATGAATAAATGATAAATAATTGAATACAAAAAAATTTAATATAAATAGCAATACTTAATAAATATATATATATATATATATATATAGAGAGAGAGAGAGAGAGAGAGAGAGCGAGAGAGAGAGTAAAATGATAAAAGCACATAGCCAACTGACAAAAAAATGACCTAAATTAAGTTGAAAACTAAAAACTCAAAATATGAATAAAACTAAACTAACGCTGTTGCACACATTCAAACATGTATAGAGTATCTGCAAACATATGGACATTTTCCACAGTTCAGTTCAACTATAACCTTTACCTGTAAAACTGTGCTGTATTGCAGATTACTGCGCTGCGTTCTGCTCGCCCAGTGTCCCGCTGTCTGCGTATCTGAACACGGTCGGGGAGAAGCTCAACGCGGGCATCGACGTCCTCTGGACAGGTGACATCATCACTCATTCCCAGAGAGCATTGGGTGACAGTTTACCAAACGGTCCACTAGTTACTGTAGATGAACAATACATGTGTTTATTAATCCGTGTTAATGTTAGTTAATAATAATCCAGCTGTTCATTGTGCAGTAACTAACTAATGTTAACAAACATGTCCTTTGATTTTAATAATGTATTAGTAAATGTTGAAATTAATATTAACTAAGATTAATAAATACTGTAGAAGTACTCAGTTCGTATTAACTAACGAACCTTGTTGTAAAGTGTTACAGAGAAATCTGTACATGCATATTTTTCCATTTTGTTCATTTTCAGTGTTGAAGCCTGCTTCATATTTTTGTATAAACCGTTTTCAGGATTGGTTTCGATTTCTTTGGCAGGGCCGAAGGTGGTGTCGCAGGACATCAGTGTGGCGTCTATAGACGAGGTGTCGGCCGTTCTGAGGAGACCGCCGGTCATCTGGGACAACATCCACGCCAACGACTACGACCCGCAGAGACTCTTCCTCGGACCCTTCAAGAACCGGCCCGCAGAACTCATCCCCAAACTCAGGGGCGTCCTCACTAACCCCAACTGTGAATTCGAGCCCAATTTCGTTGCAATTCACACTCTGGCCACATGGTGCAAGTCCAGCTACACGCAGAAAGACGTTCCTATGGGTAAACATGACTCATGTGAATAAAATATGACATATGAATATGAAATATACGTTATTGTCCCTGATAAGGGGAATTTGTAATGGACTCCATAGCCAGAATTTCATGATGCATTAAAAAATTACACTAACTCTGTTGAACTATGTTCATATCTGATCACACTTTATAGACTGATAACCAAGGGATGGGTCTATGTATAATAAGTACATTTAGATTTGTCTATACTTGAAATAACGTTCGGTTGAAATGTAAGAGAGCGTTTCCCTCGTGTAATGATGTCATCGCCCAACAGATGGAGACGACGGGTCGGACTACAACCCCCATGATGCTTTGCAGCTCGCACTCACTGACTGGCTGGTGGAGTTCGGTCGAGCCAATCAACCTGACGGTAAAAACAACTCCAACATCACGTGTGCTATCCTTAACTTATAACCAATCAGATCAAAGTGAGGTCGTCAGCTGAGTGAGTGGAGGCGGGGCTCATTTGCATATTCATAGAATCGCGCATACTAAATGTGTGTAAGGCAAGGGTGTCGAGTTACATTCAAGATATTTTAAGACTGAGTAATTGTCATTTTGGTGAGTTTTAGAGGATGAAATGATTGACCACAGGGGACTTTAACGCTAAATAAACGTTTTCTTTCATTTTGAGATGGCGTGTGACTGATTGCGCACTGACTGTGTTTAGGCTCTGGCGCTCGCGGCTCTAAACGAGACGAAGAGGAGCCGATGCAGACGGACGGATACGAGCCGGGTCCCAAAGACAACCCGCTGTACACGGCCGAGCCGCTGACGCTAGCGGACCTGACGCTGCTAGCGGAGCTCTTCTATCTGCCGTACGAACACGGGCCCACCGCCATCGTCATGTTGCAGGAGCTGCACTGGCTGCGATCCGACCGCGAGGCAGAGAAGGTCCGAGTGTGATGATGATGATCCCCAAGTATCAACATAATTTTTTTTAACATTCAGGCTTGTATTTATTACGTGTTCGAGAGTTTAGCACTGAGACCCTGTTGCAATTGTTAGAATCGGCCTGATGGTGGCGCTACAGCGGTGAAAAGTACGTAATAGCTCTTAACTCCTAAACCATTCGTGCTCAAGTGTTTTATATCGTTGGAATCCTTGGCTCAAAACGGACTCTGATTCGTTACCTTTCACATTTCAATTTATGTCCGCAACGGGACGCCAAAACGTTTGAAGTGGGCGTGGCCACTTTTACTAAAACGTCTATAACTCTAGAACGGAAAGAGAGAATTTCACCAAACTTGGTACAGCTGTGTATGGGCTCGGTCTGTGGTCTTTCGAAAAAGGGCACGGCAGCTGCCCACTTGGTGGCGCTATAAACCAAAATTGGCTATAGCTACACAACAGTCAGGCTGATTGACTTGAAAACTGGCATGCGGTTTCTTTGACCAAGGTGATTGTCTACGAGGACATTTGCGTATCAAAAAAAAATGGCCGCCGTCAGCCAATGAAATTAGCTGTCAGACAAGGTTAACGGATTACTTACTTTCGCAAAACTAGTCCGAGGCTTTTGGCTCAACCTTGTTAACTGTTATTTACTGTTATAAAACATATTTCCATAGTAATTTGCCTTTTCAAATAGTAATATTTTACTAACCTTAATGATTAATAAAACTATACATACATTTTGCATATCTAGCTAATGAATTTATTAACTAATGTAAACAAATAAGACCTTATTGTAAAATGTTACCAATAAAATAGCTATTGAGGTTTTGTAAATTAAGGAAAATCATTTTTTTTAACCGATTATTGGAATTAATCTCATTAGTAAATAGTTATTTTTTTGTTTCGTTAGAGTAATTTGCCTGTCTTGGCTGTAAATGGTCTTTTCCATTGATCTCTGATCTTGGCTCGCTAGATAAAACATACCTTTTTAAGCATGTATTATATTGTATTGTAAAAAGCGCAACAGTTGTCCCGCCCCTGCTTCTTTCTGATTGGTCCTATGTAAATGTACTCATAGAATGCAATACATTTTGCTTTGGATGAAAGCGTCTTTCAAATGCATAAATGTAAGTGTGTTGCAGGGCGAAGAATGGCGACGGAGAGCCGAGAAGTTCGACGACATGTGCGGCGCCGTAGTCCAGATGTTCAACCGACTGTCCAATGTGCCCAACAGAGTCATCCTCTATGACCTTTACAATTACATCTGTGACATCAAGAGCGGCGTCACCATGGCCAAAGCCTACGTCAAAACACTGGGTACGTGAGACGGAGTGTGTGATCGGTGCCAGTCGCCGGTCCTGTGCAGTATTGTGTGACACTCATTACAAGTAACTTGAGTAATCAGATTACTTTTGTAAGTAACTAGTAAAGTAATGTATTACTTTTTCATTTTACAACAAAATATCTAAGTTACTTTTTCAAATGAGTGATGCTAGTTACTTTTTCACATTGTCATGCTGAGAGAAATAAAGTGTGTGTGTGAACATGATGGTTATTTTAGTTCTAGAAATGTGAACATGTATTTACTCGTCTCACTTGCACGAAAACGTTCAGTATTTCTCAAAATGCATAAAAACAGTAAAATGGAATCACCAAAGTTTACGCAAAACATTTATAATGAACTATATTAAATTACACAAATATACTTTATGTATTTAATCTCTGGGAGTAACACAATATTGTAACGCATTACTTTTCATAAAATGTAACTAAGTAGTTACTTTTTCGGAGTAACACAAAACACATCGCTGTCCTGAATGAGCCGTAACGAAGCGTCTGCTGTTTTGCCGCAGGAGGCCGAACGCCTCACCCTGCACTGGCTTTGACTGACGATCCCGAGCCGTGGGGTTTCAGAGGCGCTTTATCTGGAGAATTCCAGGTACGCTTTTGTATGACACTGACCTTTGACCTGTGACTGGACCTCCAGATCCTGATGATGTTTGTGTTCCTCGCGGTGTTTAGCGGATGCTGCCGTCACATGGGAACCGGGACCTGTTTCGCAGTCCTCCCGCCACGCGCGTTTACACCATTCGGCCCTGCACTCCTAAAGATCAGGTGACACGCTCTTAAAGCGACAGTACACATTTCATTTATCACTGTTGAAAACAGTCGTGCTGCTTCAGATTTTGTGCTTTCAGCTTTGATCACAGGAATAAATTACACTTTACTATATATTCGAATTCACCACATTTTTCATTATAATAATATTTAGCTCTTTTTACTGTATTTTTTATCAAATAAATGCTGCCCTAGTGAGTAGAAGAGACTCTTTCAAAACATTAAAAATAATAATTATTCCAAACTTGACTGGTAATGCACGTCAATGGAAATGACAATTCTTCTCAACATCTTCTGTGTGTGTTGTTCAGCCGGAGGTGATGAAGATCTTTAAAGAGATGCAGACGGAGACGCAGCAGAAGATCGAGCTGGTCGGCGACCGGTGAGAATATCCCAGTTCGATTAGTTTATATTTTATATTATATTAGTTTATATTATATAATTTTTCCGATTTGAATATATATGTGAAATAACTCATAATACAGAGTTTTTTGTCACTGAACGCGTAATGAAAGCTGTGTCTTCGTCAGGCTGGTGGAGGGTCACGTCACGCCGACACAGAACTGCAGTCTGATACTAGATGATGCTTCTGGGGTTTGTGGTTACGTGTTCGCCCTCAGTGATGCAAAGACGGCCATGACTAAAGCTCAGGTATGGAAATGACATCTAGACTGATTATAATGTTTCCTTTTACACTGTTGATGTAGTTTTCAGGCTCTTCTAGAACTTGAATGTTGATTATTCTCCTCATATTCTCCATTGTTGCGGCTCCTCTCTTCCCAGTCTGTCAGTAACGCTCTGTTTACTTCCTGTCTCTATGAAGCCCCTCCTCCGGCTGGAGCAGTGTGTGGTGATTGGTCGAGCGCTTCGTGTGTGAACTCTGTGTTTTTCATGTCTCCAGTATCCAGAGACGATGCTGCAGGATTACCCATCAGTCATGGCTCTTCAGATCCACTCGAAAGTTCCCGATCACACCGCAGCGAAGCGTCTGATTCTGCAGGTGCTGTCAGCGCTGAGAGACAGCGGTGAGTTCTCAGCGGTCCCATAATGCCCTGTTCACCAGATGTGAAATAAGACTCTGATAGTTTCAGCTCAAATACCCCACAGATATTTATATAACATGTTAAAATTGTCACTTTTTGAGGGTGAGCAACAACACACCGTTTTTGTGTGTGTCCCTTTAAATGCAAATGAGCTGCTGCTCCCGGCACAGGGGGCGGAGCTACGAGACCTAGTGTGTCCTGAACATTTCAAAAGCGTTTATCCTTTAATGTTGAAAGCGGAGTCAAAGATGAGCGACTCTAGAAGTGCCGACATGTAGAAGCAACAGGACATTTCTGAACGGTTAGTTGATGAGTTTATGCAGCTGATGTGGAGTTCACCATCCTCAAGTCATTGATTAGCATATTCTGTCATGATCATCTATAAACCGTGTTCCGGGGGCGGGGCTTATGGAAATGTTAGTGTTTGTGATGTCACTAACCGGTGAAGAAGCTCATTGTAGTTCCTACCAGCCGTTTGTTGTACTTGTAGTCCTTAAAAAGTGATTTCTCTCCCTTTGCTTTGAGTCGTAACTTTGCCGATGTTGTTTTCTCAGGCTCTAAAGGGGTTTTCAGCGAGTTCAGATCCAACGACAGACGAATGTTTGACTTCTTGAAGACGCTGAACGTGTTCCAGGTGCTTAAAGTCGAAGGCCTTCCACCAAACCTGGTCATGATGGGAACTAAACTTTGATGCAATCACACACTCATCTCGTGTTTTGGAAATCTGTATAAAAGTCATGAACATGAGTAATAAATTATGATCAGTTCTGTACTGCAGGAAGAAATCAAGCTGTCTCGAATTAAAAATAAATCTTTATTTGCATATTCATTTTAATACGCATATATCTCACCATTAATGGCATAAATCAAAGACGTATCGTATAAACATGTCCAGTGTAGTTCTTAGACTAAAAATAAAAAGCACTAAAGCCAGTAACAAATAAAACACGAACACTTCCCAATGAGCTTTCGTTTGTGAACGTTAGTTAACTGCATTAGAACAGCATGACTTTTGTTAACTTAAATAAAACAACAATTATATTTTACTAACCTTAAAGATTAATAAATACATATTGCATATATAGCTAATGCATTAAGTAACGTTAATGCATGAGACCTCATTGTAAAAATGTTACCAATAAAATAGCTCTTGAGGTGTGTAGTTTAAAAAAAGGCATTTTTAAGACAATTATAGGAATTATTCTCATCATATTTTCAATGCACACATTTCTTGAGATGTCCTCTATATTGCATGTTTCCCTTCAGTCCCCTGAGCTTCTGTAGTGAGAGTGCAGTGTGTGTTCGGTATAATCATGACGTTCACACCCCATCTTTACACCACGTCTGATTTTGGTCCCGCCCGTTTACATTCACTTCCGTCAGTGTAAACCGGCCCTAAAAGGTCGTATTCTCCGTGCCAGAGTAAACGATGAACTCCAGACCGTCATATTTGTGTATTTACATCAGGGTCCAAACACACAACTTTGCGATGCTGTTTGCAAATGTTCATTTGGACTCGTTTAAGTATCCTGATAACGACGGAACTCGCGACCATATTTGGCTAACGATGCTTTCGGGAAACACACACCAGATCGGATCGGTGTCAGACTGAGTAAAGATGGGGTTGTGTGTGTGTAGTGTGTAAACGCAGCCTATATGAACTCCAGACCTTCATACTTGACGTCCCCGATTTTGGTGTCGGGCAGCAGGATTCGCCCGTCCAGCGTGAAGGCGGTGATGTAGCTAGCGATCCGCCCCGCGTCCTCCTGGGACTTGAGCGCTAGTATGATCTGATCGTCGGTGTCCGGGATGAACCTGAAGGAGGAGAAGCCGAGCGTGGGCTGGAGCGTGCCGACGCGAGCCGCTGAGATCTGGCTGAAGTCGCGCGAGCAGCTCAGGATCAGGTTCGTGCCGCGCCGCTCGTCTGCCGTCTCCTCGTAGCGTTCGGAGCTCGCGCGGCGCGGGAGGAAGAACCAGCGCTGGAGACGCTCGCTCCACACGCCAGACTCGTGGATCAGATAACCTGACAACACACATTACATTACAATACAACATAAGATTATACAGTGGTGTGAATAAGTGTTGACACCCATGCTAAAGTTGCCGAAAAAGAGGAATAAAAAAATCATCTTTTGGATATTGATCTTAATGCCTTAATTAGAAAAATGAGGAAAACTCCAACCTTTAAGGACACAAATTTTCTTTGTGAATGAATAATGTATCATAAATAAATAAATGTTTTTCCTTAAAATACAGGGTGCATAAGTCAGGGCACCCCTATGTTAAATTCCCATAGAGTCAGGCAGATTTTTATTTTTAAAAGCCAGTTATTTCATGGATCCAGGATAATATGCATATTAATATAAATATTAAATATCCCCACATCATCACACACACCTTCCACCACACCTAGAGATTGGCATGGTTTTACTTCAGTTAGCCTAATAGCTGGTTTGATTTGCATTGAAAGATGATCTTATGGAAAGTACCCCAATGCCGATCTCTCGGTGTGGTGGAAGGTGTGTGATGATGTGGGGATATTTTAATCCCAAAGGCCAAGGGAACTTTATCAGGATGCATATTATCCTGGATCCATGAAATAACTGGCTTTTAAAAATAAAAATCTGCCTGACTCTATGGGAATTTAACATAGGGGTGCCCAGGCCCAGACTTATGCACCCTGTATTTTAAGGAAAAACATTTATTTATTTACGATACATTATTCATTCACAAAGAAAATTGGTGTCCTTAAAGGTTGGAGTTTTCCTCATTTTTCTAATTAAGGCATTAACATCAATATCCAAAAGATGATTTTTTATTCCTCTTTTTAGGCAACTTTAGCATGGGTGTCCAAAACGTATTCATTCCACTGTACATTCTCTCTCTCTTTCTTCTCTATACACATTTTAGGTTTAGGGGTCAGATTAGTGTGTGTGTGTGATGGGTAGGTTTAGGGGTCGGTGTGTGTGTGTGTGTGTCCACTCACCGGGTGGTTGGATCTCCGCTGCCTTCTTCAGGGCGTTATACCTCGGCACCCAGTTCTCGTGCTCCACGTCACCATTGAAGCCGACCACCTTCACCCACTCGGGGTCGTTATTGACGAACTCTCCGCTGACGGTCGTCCACTCCTTCCCGAGACCCCCGACATACAGCCGCTCGTCCTTCACTGCCATCCACTCCGCTTTAAAGCCTGCAGGCGGGGGTCAAAGGTCATACTTTTGAGCAAGACAATGAGAATGTGCATCTGACTGATCCATTCCTTATAGTGTCTGATAAGATCATAGGAAATACACTACCAGTCAAAGCTTTGGGATCAGTAAGGTTTTTAAAAGTCTCTTCTGCTCACTAAAGCTGCATTTATTTGATAAAAAAACACAGTAATATTGTGAAAAAAATATTCTAATGTAAATGAATATACAGTAAAGTGTAATTTATTCCTGTGAATAATTTATCATCATTACTCCAGTCTTTAGTGTCACATGACCCTTCACAAATCACTCTAATATGAGGATCTGATGATCAACACACAGTTATGATTATTATCAGTGTTGAAATTTTTTTCAGGATTCTTTGATGATTATAAAGTTGAAAAGAAGAACTGCATTTATTTGACATATAATCTTTTGTGACATTATAAATGTCTTTAGTTTACGGTCACTTTTGATCAATTTAATTCGTCCTTGATGAATAAAAGTATTGATTTATTTTATTTAATTCCCCCCAAAAATAAAATCGTACTGACCCCAAACTTTTGAACGGTAGTGTTTAATGTTTAAAAAGCTTCTATTCCAGAAAAATGCTGTTCTTTTAACTTTTTAAATAACCGTTTCCAACACTGATAATAATCATAAATGTGTGTTGATCATCAGATCCTCATATTAGAGTGATTTGTGAAGGGTCATGTGACACTGAAGACTGGAGTAATGATGATAAATTCAGGAATAAATGACACTTTACTGTATATTCATTTACATTAGAATAATTTTGTCACAATATTACTGCGTTTTTTATCAAATAAATGCAGCTTTAGTGAGCAGAAGAGACTTGATGATAATGCGAACTTGAGTAATGATGAAAAATTCAGGAATAAATTACACTTTACTGTATATTCACATTGAGAACAGATGATTTACACTGAAATAATATATGAAGAGTTCAGATGCAAAAGCCTCTAAGTGCCATTTGAAATTTTCTTCTAGAATGATCATTTTTATCAAGCTTGTATATTAATTGTTATTTAAGTGAAATTACTGAACTTAAATATACAAGTTTGATAAAAATCATCATTAAAGAAGAAAATTTCAAATGGCATTTAGAGGCTTTTGCATCTGAACTCTTCATATACAGTTTAATCACATGAGCACAGATCCGATCCAAATCGTGTAACAGAAACACCGTTACCTTTCGAAACACTCCCGTCTCCATCGGTCAGGATGACCCAGGGCACGGCTCGGTTTCCCTCGATCCGGTACACGACACCGGTCCGGTCATCCACGCTGTACAGGTGCCCGTTAAACGCCACCAGCTCGGACAGCTCCATCCCCCGGCCCTTCTCCGACAGATGAGAGTCCAGAACCAGCGAGTCCGAGTCCCAGTCCACCGACACACTGTCCCCGCTCTCGGACACCAGGACATATCCTCGCTTCAGGAGACTGAACCACGTGTTGGCCTTCTGGCTGCGCGAGTCCGTGTCCAGGTCCGCGATCACTCCGATCCGGTACCGGATCCCCCTAGCCGTGTGTTCTGGAGGACTGAGCGGATACGTGTCGTTGTAACGCGATTGGGTCTCCATCACACCGGACACGTCCCGGCTGGAACGCCACGAGCGCCGGCTCTCGGACCGGGTCTCGGAGGAGCCGGATGACGAGTTCTGGTGCCGGTACAGGAGTACGCCGGCCGCTAGCAGAGTCGCTACGGTGATGGCTCGCCATCGGAACCGGAACCGGGGGTCGGAGACGGAGCTGGAGGAGAACATGGAGTCGCCGGGAACGGGATCCCGCATCGGGTCACGGCTCCCTGCTGACACACAGAAGACGAACAACAGTCATTTCACAGTTTGTAAATCCTAGATTTCATGCAAGACTAAACCACCGTCCATTTCGCTTTTATAACACAGAAAACATCCAAAAGTGTTTATTTTATTGCACTCGATCTCTCTGCGTCTGTCCATCTTTAAAGTCAGTGAGTTTCAGTTTTATTCGTATCTATAATCTGAAGGGCTACAGTATCATTCGCCTGATTTATATGGTGAAAATTAATTTATTTCTGTCTTTAATGGAAACAGAAATCTCCAACAATGTGTCAACTGAATCAAACCAGAATCAGGCATCATCCAATGTCCATATTTACATGCATATTTAATAAGATCACGCCTATTTTGCATATTCAAACATAAAATTCACAACAGTCGCCTACTAACCAACAGCAAGTCTGAGTTTATATTCGTCTGAGATTTCCCAAATCAGATCCTTAAGGAACGGGAATGCGGATCATATACCAAACCGGATATGTGTGACTGCCTCAATGCATGAAATACAGAGGAAATAATAAAGAAGAATTTCAAATTAATTCTCAAACAATCATAGAAAACATGCAGGTCCATAAAATGATGGAAATCAGGTGCGCGCACACACAATGTAGCCCATTAAATAATAAGATAAGACCTTTTGCATGTTTTCCCAGAACAATAAGCGCTGAAACGACAGCAAACACCACTGTAATGAAGACACGAGGGAGTTCAGCACTAAACACGACCAGTCCGAGTCATTACTACACACACTCCGTTGAGTTATTAACACGCCAAGCGACATCACATGACCCTCTGCGTCAGAAAACATGCTTCACCTGTGAAACGCGAACCTCTCACACAACCCCAGGTGTACCACCAGTGCAAACAACTCAGCAAATCAAATTCATATTTACTTCTCTCAAACATTTATGCAAATCATTATATGTAAAAAATAAATAAATAAATGCAAAAACACTACTTTCACTAGCAGATGAACCCGGCTGTATGTAAAATAAAATGACTCAATGATCATTCCCCCCAAAAAATATATTTCTTAGTAAATAAATCACTTTTTTTTATCCAACTGTGTGTAAAAAAATATAAAACTACTCAATCACTCCTGAAAAAAAAAGTTTCTTAGTAAATAAATCACATTAGAAGCAGTTTTAATGTCCAGATATTCAACTAAACTCACTTTTCATCTCCAAAAACACACCAATATAGTAATTGTAAATAGTAATAAATAAATAAAGCACTACTGAAGAGGATCGGATGATTCTCTACCTCTCTTTCTGCCTCTCATGTCTGTGTGTGTGTCCGTCTCTCTCTGTCTCTCGTGTCGTTATTATCAGCGTCTCCCAGCGCTCATCTGAGATCATTGAGCCGAGCAACAGTGACGAGGCGAACACTGAACCCTTACCTACTGAACACACATTAACCTTCACACACCGCACCGGTGCGGAGCTGCTCTTCTGTGCCAGAGGTTACAGGTATAAACCCTAGAAAACACTCTAAACCTGTAACAAAACACTCTAAAGCCTTCAGAAATGTGAAACTTATTGAGTTCATGTGTGCCCCGCGGATTAAAGACTCGGTCTAAAAATGATTTGTACAGACAGACTGTTTTTGCGATCTCACAAATGGTGTGTAGTTGATCATCTGAAGTCAAGAGAGATAATGCGGATTTGTTTAGTAAATTATTGAACATCAGATTAAACGAAGTGCTCTCTGTGTCGGATCGCTCACAGAACCAATCAAATCAGAGTTTAACCGTAAAACTATAGTAATAACATCTTAGTTTAAAAAATTCAGGTAACACTTTATGTTTTATTATATACACTATAATACATATATCTATATATGAAGAGTTCAGATGCAAAAGCCTCTAAGTGCCATTTGAAATTTTCTTCTAGAATGATCATTTTTATCAAGCTTGTATATTTAAGTTCAGTAATTTCACTAAAATTGCAATGACGATTACCTATTAATTGTCATTTAAGTGAAATTACTGAACTTGAATATATAAGCTTGATAAAAAAATGATCATTCTAGAAGAAAATTTCAAATGGCACTTAGAGGCTTTTGCATCTGAACTCTTCATATATATATACACATATATATCTGTGTGTGTGAGTGTGTGTGCAATCTGATCCTTACTTGTGATGCGTTACTTTACTCGTTATATCAAAAGTAATCTGATTACATTATGCACGTTAGCCACAACACGGCTCTTTTCAGAAGAGATTGATTGAACACCTGATCGCTAGTTTGTCCACAGTCTGAAAACATCAGTAGATCAGTTTTCCCAGAGAGCTTTGGTAGAAATGTGTCGTTTTTGAACAATCAGAATTATCAGCCAACGTGGATAAATCGACGTACTCTGGTAGACTGGACGGAGCATGAGCGTTTTCTACATAGCTGGAGTTGGGTTTCCGGAGTTGCACCTTCACCGACTTTAAAGATCTTTGATGGATTCATGTCCTCATGTTCTGATATCAAAGACATGCAAAGATCAACTTGAATGAAGTTCTTCTTTGTCTGCAGGTCAAACAGGAACAAACTCAATTGTATTTACAATTACTGAAGCTGTATTATATATTTCAGTTTTAACATGATTTTATATAATTTATTATTTGTTTAGTACACACAGTATTACTGTGTTATATTACTATATTATGTTTAGTATCTATTCAGTTAAAAACACAAACAGTCCACTCAAGTTGACATCTGAAAATCTCTTTGTAAAATGGGTAATAAAAAATAAGTTCAAACACATAAAAACACAGATTGTCAATTCATGCATGAAAGGGTTAATAATACTTTATTTCCTACTTAAGCACTTTTAAGCATTATTGTAGTAATGTTAGATCGTGTTCTTAGTGAAAGTTATTATAACGCGTTACCAACAGAATCAAGATATTATATATTATGAAGTATATTCTCGAAGTACATAAAGTCTGAAACTCCTGATGTAATGTTACAACATTTGTTAATACTAATGAAAGTTGTAATAATTTGCCTATCTTTGATGGCGTGATCATGTAACGTTACTTAATAATAAATACATTTCTCCTGCAGAAGGAGAGAGTTAAACTCCACGAGAATATAGTATTGTTTTTGACGCAATACCAGTAGGTTTTTGGAGTCTTTTGAGAGGCAGTAATGAACCTCATAAGCAATCAATGGTTAAAAAACAGGTTTTGTTAAACGGTGTAGATATAAAAGATATTAAATGTAATTATAAATTCTTTAGATGCTTGATTCACTGCCCTGCTACACCTCGAAATAAATTCTTTTGGAATGAACATTTTGAAAATATTAATTGGAGATTGATTTGGACCTATTCTAATAAATACTGTATTAATAACAAAGTATACGAAATATATTTTAAAATTATACATAAAATTTACCCAACAAATGAGTTCCTAAAAAGATATAAAATGACCTTTCTGAACTCTGTACATTTTGTAAAAAGGATACTGAAACTGTTTTACATCTTTTCTTTGGATGTATGTTTGTGAGGTTTTTCTGGATTGATGTGGAATATTTATTTAATATGTTAAGTGGAGTAAAAATTTGCATTGGTAAAAGAGATGTTTTTTGTTATTATGGTAAAAAAGATATAAACAAGAGTCTAATTTTTATGTTAAATTTGATCTTATTTCTTGGTAAATTTTACATACATAAATGTAAATGGTCTGGAAGGACACCTAACATTTACCACTTTAAAGCTGACTTGAAAATTTACTTTGAAACACTGAAAGGTCTCTCAAATCGCAAAGCAACCAGAACGATGGACATCTTCAAAGAATTGAACTCCTCTTATTTAATGTAATTATATATGTATACTGTATACCTACCTCCTTTATGTTGTGTTATGTTTCTTTTTTTATTTTTTTATGTAATTCTAATGTTCTTTAATTTCATTGATAAGAATGTTTACTTTAATGTTTCTTATTGCATGATGCGTTGGAATAAGTTGGAAAATATATGTAAATTGTTGTTTCTAATGTATTAATGTATAATTTTGGAAACAAAAAAAATAAATAAAAAAAGAGAGAGTTAAACTTTAAAAGCCCGGAAGTGTCGTGATCTGCGCATGCGCGGAACTCCTGCAGCTTATTTACATAATTCCCTCACAAACATAAACACAAACACACGGTACATTAAATCTCATCACATACGTCCATTCTTGTAGATTTGAGCTTTCTTAATGTTTGTCCGAGCGGAAAATCACTAATTGTGAATTAAAACTGTGTTCATTTGTTTTCAAAACTCAACAAGATGACTTTACACTGTTATAAACGAAACTTCGAGCGTTTAAATGTTTTCTCTTTTGTTGTATAGTGACTCTAGCGATGATATCTAATGACTTTTCTTGGAAAATGTGATTTTAACAACAAGTATATTAGACTAAAGAAACTCCAGGCAGTTTTTATTTTTTGCTGAGTAACTGAATTTAACCCTTTCGTGAGGCAAAGACAAAACATTGCATTTCCTGAATATTTACTTCCGATTAAATCATTTTACTTACTGTATTCCTCTGATGTTTTTCCTCAGTTTGGTCTTCTATTATAAAGAGTTATCCCCGCTCCATCTTGTGTTTCCGTCACTGTTTTATCGGCCGTTCAGACCGAAACGAACCGCCGGTTGCCAACACACCGGTACTGCGAAACCACGCCCATCTCTTGAATATTAATGACGTAACGCCACGCTCACCCAGTACGCTTAGCTGATTGGTTTAAAGCAGACGTCGGCAACTGAGCGCAACATCTGGTGGCCAATCAAAGAATCACTGAATACATACATATTAATTAGGTTACGTAACCTTTTTTTCTTTTTTTCTATAATCCAACGAACTTTATTATCGTATGCATAATTTATACATTTATACACCCCGCCAAAGAATGTAAAAAAATAAATAAATAATGCCAGAGTGTACAAATCGATCAATAAAAATAAAAAAAAAACGGTAATTAAAGATACGACAAGTCTTTTTTGCTTTTTTTTTGAGTCTCCTGAAGAAAACGATTTTGACCATTTCTTCTTGTGTATATGGAATTTTCCCAAAATAATAAAAAGATATATTATTATTATTAGCATTACATTCATTGGAATAATACATACACATCACACAATTATTTAATTTAATCATAACATTTGTTTTCATTCTAATTCAATTTTCCTCACTTTGTGTACATACAATTACAAAACAGATGGATAATAGATTTTCTTTTCTTATTCATGAGTTATCAATAATCTAACCTCTCTAACACACTTTTAGCTGGATATATACCATGTCCAATTTTAAATTTTAAATATAACCTCCTTTACTTTATTATTTAAACAGTATATGATACGCAACCTGAAAGTCCGGAAGATTGGCAACCAATCTCAATCTGATTAATATTCATGAGCAAATCCTTCATACAAAATGACGAGTTTTCTTTTGGTGAAGTGCATTTAGATTTTTATCTAACATAATAAAACTGACCTTAAATAACGCGAAGAATTGTATAAGTGTACAATGAGTTTGCCTCGTCTTTGAGTTCCTCTTGAGACGCGCTCCTCTAATACAGAGACTCTGTTGTTTTTATGGACAATATCTCCATTATTCACTGTACCGGCCTGTGACATCAACAAACACAACAACAGTGTTCACATCAGCATTTTATTGAACTGAAATGCCTCAAATCACACACACTAACACCATATTCACATACAGTTACCTTGATAACACATGTTTAAACCAGCCAGCTGAGACAGGGCAAGGCTGGTTCAAACTGGTTTTTCCAGCACCAATACAATTAAAACTTCAAACAATAAAACGTTTAACTCCAAATAAACACATTTTTCATTTACAGAGCAATCACGTAATGCCAAATAACTGCAATATTCATTTGTGACTTTTTATGATCAACAACTAATATCATCTGCATGTCAAATTAAATCATGAAATAGTTCAACAAACATTTAAAAACATAATCATATTAAAGACGTCCAGTCATGTGACCGCAGCACAAACAGATAATGATAAAAGTGTCTGATCAGACAAAGAGTGAGGTCGTGTTGAAGTCAACTCACAGCAAAGCAATGCATTCTGGGTAATTGGACAATCGTCAACTTTTCCCCATCATCTTTAGCAGGAGCTTCAGGAGATAAGAGGAAATGAAAGTAGGATATTAAGTATAAAAATAGCATTTTACATTGCAATTGCAACTTTTATCCAGCTAAAAACAGCAACATGTGATGTTGAACCTGTGTGAGGCGGTAGTGCTCGTCCACCAGCCGCTCGATGATGCTGAAGTGATCCGTGTCGGGAACGTCTTCGAAAGAGACCGTCAGACCGGCACATTCCAACCCCTAGGAGATCACACACACTTCATGCAAACTTTAACACACATTCCTGCAAATTCACATTTCCACAACACACACCGCTTTACAGAGAACACACGAGTCCACTTTACAGTCTAGAGACGGTCTGAGTTATGCATTTCAGAAATGTACATACACAAAATCACAGTTATTGAAAAATTGAATAATTTAAAGGATTAGTTCACTTTTGAAAACACTTTGGCTGATAATTTACTCGCCCCCGTGTCATCCAAGATGTCCATGTCTTTCTTTCTTCAGTCGAAAAGAAATTAAGGTTTTTGATGAAAACATTCCAGGATTTTCTCCATATAATGGACTTCAATGGGGACCAAACGGTTCAAGGTCCAAAAGACAGTTAATAACAGTTTCAGATGCAGCTTCAAATGTCTTTAAACGACACCAGACGATGAATAAGGGTCTTATCATGCGAAACGATCGCTTATTTCAAAACTTATTCCTTTCTAAGGACAAATGCTAGCCTTGCTCTATTCTGTGAGGCGCGTTTGTAACGTCACGTAATACGTAATTACGTTCAAAAGGTCACGGGCGACGTAGACGGAAGTACAGAATCAAAAGCGTCCGACATCGTTGTTTTACCTTTTAATTCCTTTTTTTGTAAACGGCGTTTGAGTTAGTTTGCACGTTCAACCTATGCGTTCAACTTGTAAACACTGACTCTGTACTTCCGACTACGTCGCCCGTGACCTTTTGAACGTAATTACGTATTACGTGACGTTACAAACGCGCCTCACAGAATAGAGCAAGGCTAGCATTTGTCCTTAGAAAAGTTACAGTTTTGAAATAAGCGATCGTTTCGCATGATAAGACCCTTATTCATCGTCTGGTGTCGTTTAAAGACATTTGAAGCTGCACTGAAACTCTCGTTTGGACCCCATTGAAGTCCATTATATGGAGAAAAATCCTGGAATGTTTTCATCAAAAACCTTAATTTCTTTTCGACTGAAGAAAGAAAGACATGAACATCTTAGATGACATGGGGGTGAGTAAATTATCAGCAAAAGTTTTTTCAAAAGTGAACTAATCCTTTAAGGCATGAATATGCGCATGAATAATAATGTGTGCAAGTAAATGTCGTTACTTTGAAATATTCCTCCGATTGCTTCCGAAACTCGGGCGAGTCGTGCTGCGCCACAGCGACGATGATGTCACAGGAAGCAGACGAGACTTTGAGCTGCGACAGGAAGTGACTCGGGCTGTTCCTCAACGCCACTTCCCTGAAACAGAATCATAACCGCGGGGTTCAGCGGGGTTCACGACAGCGGCACCAGGGCTTCCGATAACAACTCAAAACTTCGAATAACAGCTTCGAAGACATGACGTAGGTTTGTGTTTGTCAGCTGATCCCGTTGGTAATGTGAAAAATGGCGGGAAAAGGCTCTTGATGATGAAAACTTGACCAAATCTGCACATCGGTCAGAGATGAGTGTGTGTTCATCAACATGTGAGTGTGTGTGTGCGTATGTCTGAGAGAGGAGAGAGAGAGTGTGTGTGTTGAAAACATTGTCAACAGAAAGCACTCAGCATGTTTGTGTGTGTGTGTGAGAGAGAGAGAGAGTGTGTTATTAAAAACATTGCAAACACAGTTTTATGCACTATTGTAACCTCATTTTCTTTGCATAAAGAACAATTGTTTGAAAAATTCTTTAAAAAGTGAATGTCAATAAAAGAAGTGATGTTTGCTCTGGTTTATTTCTGCGCTCGCTCGCGCCCTCTTGTGGACAGGAGACGACACAGCACTTTCCCTCTAACGTTAATAGGTTTTGCCTTTAGAACTCGAATATAATTCAGCTTTTGCTCATTATTTAATAACGAAACTGAATTTAGTTTTTCAGCCATTCTGACAGCAGCCTCGTGTGTGTGAGTGTGTGTGTGTGTGTGTTCGAAGGCCTCGCATGGCGGAGACACTCACTCGTTCATCTTCAGCGGCTCGTTCACGTACGTGGACAGAATCGGCAGCAGGTCGTAAACGCCACTGACCAGGACAGCACCTGAGCACACACACACACACACACACACACACACCGCCAGATCACACTCAATCCCTCAATACGACTGCATTCGAGGAGTAAATATCAAACTAGTGTGGAAAGAAAGATGCACAAACACACTTTAAAACTTTCAACTCTTTAAAACTACTGTATTATATTTAATACACACAGGCAGATAATGATATTAATATCTAAATATGTGCTATAAATATCTATAAATATAAGTGAGCAGTTTTTTCCTCCACATTCACACTATATCAGGTTTTATGAGGCATAAAATTTTGATGGATCAAATATGAAACTCACATGCAAACTTATTTTTTTCTAAACGGGTGAAACTCGAAAATTAAGGAAAAAAATGTAAATAAATTTGATGATTATGGCTTCTTTAAATTAAAAATCTCAGAAAATTAGAATATTACATGAAATCAAAAACACAGAAATGTTGGAAAAGTATGATCATGCATACGTGTATACTTATATATACTAAATATATTTACATTTATTCATTTAGCTGACGCTTTTATCCAAAGTCAGAGGTCGCACGCCTCTGGAGAGACTAGGGGTCAAGTGTCTTGCTCAGGGACACATTGGTGTCTCACAGTGGATTTGAGCCCGGGTCTCTCACACCAAAGGCATGTGTCTGATCCCCTGCGCCATCACCACACCATATATATAAATATATTAGTTTCCCCTTTTAATCTGATTTACTGACATACACGAACTGTTGCGTGATATTTCCCGAGTTTCGCCTGTGTATATTTTGTGTAAAGGGTCAATAAACGGTTCCTCCACCCGTCAGGCCTCGCGGGATCATGCGCGTCTGAATAAAGCAGAAAGTGCTGTTTGATATCCACACCTTTGATTTGCGGAGAGATGCCGTACTCGGACCAATCGGTGGACAGGACCATGGCGGCCAGGTGTGCTCCCGCAGAGTGTCCGCACAGGTAAAGCCCGCTGGAGGAGCAGAGAACAGCATGAGCACAGGCGTCCCATCAGCCACCTCTCTACCTGACGCATCAACACACCTGATGTGCGAATACTGCTGGATCACGGACGCCACGCTCCTGCGCACCTGAGACACCATCAGATCCATGTTCCCTACACACACACACACAAGTTTCTATGAGTGTGTTAGCGCGTTCACATTCTGACCGGATATAGCAGACCATCCGGGTCTCTGTGGAACGTCAACATCGTATGATTTGGGACGTAGTAAATATTAACAAACAGCATTTAGGACGGATAGTAAGCAAATTAGGATGCAGTGATATAAAACACATTCATTTCCCATGATCCTCTGCAGTCGTACCTGTAGGAGCGGTGCTGTAACCCACGGCGACCACGACCACGCCCTTCTGGACCAGCGGGGGGGCCAGGAACCCGGACTCGTCCTTACTGGGACCCGGCACACACACACACACACACACAGTTAACGTCACTGATATACCAGTATGGGCTTACTCATATTTACATTTATATTTTCATTTTAAGTTTTAGTCATTTAAAAAAAGTTTTTTGATTTATTTAAAGCTTTAAGTTTTAGTAAGTTTTTAAATTTTATTTTATTTTTAAATTTATATACGTATGTATATATATATATATGCTTTCGTTATTTTAGTACTTCAAGTTGCATGTTTTATTTCAATCATCGTTTATTTTTAAAGTAACAAAAAAATTATGGCGTTTAAATTAAAACGACTACTTGAGTTGCGCTTCACATTCCAAATGTCACAATTAGTGTCGGCGCTTTCGAAACACGAAACAATAAAACGTTATTTTATTTATATATATTAAATATTTATAATTTATTTAATTTTGATTTTTGCTTTCGTTATTTTAGTACTACAAATTACATGTTTAATATCAGTCAAAATTTAATTAAAAAAAAAATTTTTTTGTACGGCTTGTTTTATTTGGAATTTGAATTAAAATGGCTACTTTTACACATTTAGTTCGAAACACCTCAAGAAGCTTCGAAACTTTTGTGGATCGTTTGTTTCGAACCAGTGATTCGGAGCGCGTATAAAACTGCCAGAGTCACATGACTTATGCAATGCAATGGTTCGCCAGTAGGGGGCGATGGTCTCTGCGGTCCCATGACCAGCATCTATATGGTTTTTATTTATTTTCTGTAGACATTTGTGTAATAAAAGGAGGAGTTTTAGTTAATACTCTTATTGGCCTGATTAAGTTTTAATGCATGTATGGTTGTTTCATTCATAACAGGACGATTATTCCTACAGAAAGAGTTGACGTAATGAGAGCTTGCCGTTTGTTGCATATTTTAAAATTGTAATGATTTAACGATGGGTTCTCACTAGTACATATATATATATATATATAATATTTGATGTGGAGATCACATGTAAATGTCCCGGTTACGGAGATAAGCGGAGAAAGCGAGGGATCAGACCTGAGAAACTGCCAGTAACCTCCATGAAAGTAAATCACCAGCGCCAGATCTGAAACACAATCGACAGAGAGTCAGTAATAATGACCTGATGATGAGAGAAACACACACACACACACACACACTCAACAGCAGACAGACATTAAAGGCCTAAACGAGTCAATCTCACAACAAAAACATCTGATCACATTTTACCCCAAAAAATATTGTATTACATATTTTACAATAACTTAAATTTAAATGCACTTATTTGCCAGGCTACTAAAAATAACTGGATTTGCTTCTAAATATGCCATTTTTTCCTCAAATATAACATTTGTTTCTGAAAGTAAACATGAGATTCACTTTTTGCATACGAGTATGATTTATTAGCACACTTCTGAAACTAACATATAATACAGTTCTCATTAATAACAGCTTAGATAGAATAACAAAACAAACATTTTCTATAGACAAACCAAACTACCTAAAGACAGTAGAATTTGTGATGACTATCAAAAGGGTTATTATCGTTAACTAAAACTATTAAAAACTTTTATAGCTGAAATAAAAACAAAAATCAAAAGATAATAAGAAATGTTGCCATGGCAATAAAAATGAAATAAATTTATGCTGAAGCACTAAAATTATTAACTGGAAATAAATAAAAAAGTGTGATCGTCAACCAGTGGATCTCTGAGTGAGTGGAGGCGGGGCTCATTTGCATATTCATAAATAGTAAATGAGGCGAGGGTGTTGAGTTACATTCAACATATTTTAAGACATTTTTTCAAGAAAAAAAATGTCATTTTGGTGATCAAAGATGAGTTTAAACTTTAAAGCGATAAATAATAGACTACAGGGGGACTTTAAGCTCAAATAAACACGACAAAATAAAAATAAGCTCATTTAAAATATGAATAAAACAAAAATAACAGTTTTTATGTAATTCAAGACTGATTATAACTGTATCTCACCTGGACTGGAGCTGCAGGGAAGGTAAACATCCAGTTTCTCTCTGTCTCCTTCACCGTATGGCACGTCAATCAAAGTCTGAGTGACAGCTCGTGCTTTCTCTGTGCCTGAACACACACACACCTCTAAATTCAGTATTATTGGACCAAAACGCATGTAAACAGTCCCTGATGTAGATCACGTGCTCAAAGCTCTTGCCTGAGGAGCATCTGTATTCAAATGAAGATGAGGTATTTCCCTGTGTTTCATCAATGAACTGAAGTAAAAGGATACAAACACTCGCTCACCTGATTTTAAAGCGGCCACGTGGGCTTTGATGACGTCATCCGCGGACATCCTGGGTGACCAGCGACTCGGCGAGTACTGAAGCTCGAGCTCCTGAGAAAAACACGTAACTGAGCGAGTACTGAACTGTACCTCACCAAACTGTCTATTATGGTATTGAAGCGCGACCTCCTGTCGAACACACGTGACTGAGTGAGTGAGTGCTGAACATGGTCGTGAAGCGCGAGCTCACAGACGAGCAGACTCGTGCGCGCGCAGCGACCTCTGCTGGCAGTACGCTGTCATTACAACACATTCTCGTACATATTTAACATAATAATCTCCTGATTTCCTCAAGATTTTTTTGAGATTGTTTTATTTCTATTTATTTTTATAAATGTATTGTATGTTTACTGTATCGCCTTATTGCCTTGCTCTATTTTTATGGCTCTACCTCGAGTTTCTTATCCTATTTTATATGTGTGTGTGTGTGTGTGTGTGTGTGTGTGTGTGTGTTACATGACATGTATCCCCTGTGATCCCCAAAAAAACTAAAAAACAAGCATACAGTGCACAAATAGCCTATGTGTATTTCCGTATGTATGAAATTCCAGCATGATCTATTTTATATTTATATTTAACTCATAATGCAATGCACTCTATCATTTCCAGTGTACTCGAATGTGATTTCCACATCTTTCTTGACTATTCTCTTTATTGGGCTACTAAAAGTTATGTTTTTTGTAAAATTAAAAATGCAAAATAGTCATATTCATTTCTCTGAATTAAACAGTCTAGTGAGGTAATGTTTGAAACTTTTACTGTTGCATACAGTTTCATATACTAATTTTTTTTTTAAAAAGTATAAATTGTTCATGATACCCTATGGAAGCCCATTTCTACCACATCAAAAAACTGTTTTATGACATAAAAATAAGATAATATAATATTCAAATAATAATATAATAAATCATAAAAATGACAAAATTTCTAAATTGTGACAAAAGTTGAAATGAAAAAAAGTCAAAATTATGTCCAAATTGCCATTCTATATGATTTTTTTAATGTGACAATTATGACTTTTCAATGTCATAATTTCGATTTTTTATGTAATAATAATGTAAATGAGCAGTTTTTAGATCAGAGATAGGAAGTTTCACAAGTACTTGTGATTAAATGTAATTCTTTATAATTACTAGTGCTTCTAAATCGCATCTAACATTTCATACAACTTTGTATACTTGCATATGTATGTGTGTGTTTTATATAGGCCTATGTATGAAGAGTTCAGATGCAAAAGCCTCTAAATGCCATTTGAAATTTTCTTCTTTAATGATGATTTTTATCAAACTTGTATATTTAAGTTCAGTAATTTCACTTAAATAACAATTAATAGGTAATTATCATTGCTATTTAAGTGAAATTACTGAACTTAAATATACAAGTTTGGTAAAAATCATCATTAAAGAGGAAAATTTCAAATGGCATTTAGAGGCTTTTGCATCTGAACTCTTCATATATATATATATATACATACACACATTTACAAACATGTATATTAAATGCGATTAATAGCAATTAATAGATTTGACAACATAAATAGTTATTAATAAATAAAACACTTAAGTGGAACATTTAAATTGGCAGATTAATTTTCGGTAGTTTATGGACTCATTTCTCAATCAACCATCACTGCTTCTCACTGTATTTGATCAACAATCTTTGATTTGACATAGACCTACTTACATCTTTGCTCATTTTCCTCCAGTCACTCATGATGATCTTCTGCTGGACTAGATAGAAACTTTGAAACTGCAGCACACATATCATCACGTGTTATTGACACACAGTCAATCATTAAATGCTTTAAAACCATAGTTTAAAATGTGGAAGTCATGTGTCACGCTCTGATGCTTCACTCACTCAACCGTAATTTGGCACATAATTGAACTGGATTGGTGGGTATTAAACGCAAATAAAATTTAGACAACAAAAAAGCAGTTTGTACCCACTTAATGATCTCTTTATTCATTTTCTTTATTTCTAAAGCACTTTTGTTTACATTCCCGCCTGAACGCTTCCTCATGCCGAGGAACTTCCCCCACTCACTGTGACATCAGCAGAGGCATCAGAATGCATAGGCGGCAACCAATCAAATCACAGGAGCTCATCAGCGATCATTTTGATTTGTAGATGTGTTCACTGATGCGCGCGCCCTCGATCATGATTGGTTCTGAAGAACGTGACGCTAAAGGAACTATAAAACGACAAACTGGCGGTGGCGGGACGTTCAAATCCTGCTGTAAGTCACACTGTATGTCGAGATAACCATAAAACAGAAGAAACACTCACAAACAAAGACATGGATTGTTTGAATGTGGCGAAAATTTTACCCAATTCCCCGCGGAAGACAACAGGACAGATCCAGGTGCGTGACTTTTGTAACGTTTTTGTTGTGGATTTGAAGCTTAAATGTAAATATTAATCACATCAATATCTCTTTGTCATGTTCTCAGATTATTTTCGGACCGATGTTCTCAGGAAAAAGGTGAGCGATTAAATCCCCACTACATTCGTAAAATATGAATTATGACTGTTAAAACTTACTCTAGTAAACTATGTTTTGGTTCAGCGGAATGGCGCCAAATGCAGATTCAGGCGCGAGACTCCCAGTGTAAATACTTATATGTAAATACTATCCTAGTTTTCTACTATCCTAGACGTCACAAGCTGTGTTGATAATAAAAGCACGTCATTGTTCTGAGGAAAGTGTCATTGTTGGGTTTAACTGTGAGAATCCGCTGAATAAACACAAGCGCTGTGATCCACTCCTCACATCACGGTCTGTCAGACTCTAGAGTCGCTTTCTGATGATGTATATATGAAGAGTTCAGATGCAAAAGCCTCTAAATGCCATTTGAAATTTTCTTCTTTAATGATGATTTTTATCAAACTTGTATATTTAAGTTCAGTAATTTCACTTAAATAACAATTAATAGGTAATTATCATTGCCATTTAAGTGAAATCACTGAACTTAAATATACAAGCTTGATAAAAAGCATCATTCTAGAAGAAAATTTCAAATGGCATTTAGAGGCTTTTGCATCTGAACTCTTCATATGCAGTTTACATCAAACCAGTGACTCTTGAAGTATTAATGTGTGTGTGTGTGTGTGTCCAGCACGGAGCTGATGCGGCGTGTGAGGAGGTTCCAGGTCGCCCAGTATTCCTGTTTGCTCATCAAATACGCCAAAGACACTCGCTATTCTGAGACGGGGATGGCCACTCATGACAAGTAAGATCGAAGCACTGGACGTGTGTGTGTTGCTGTGTTTAGGCCAGGGTGTGTGTGAAACTGGTGTGTGTGTGTGCAGGAATATGATGGATGCGGTTCCTGCTAGTCTTCTGCGTGATGTTCGGTCTCGGGCTCTCCAGGCGTGTGTGATCGGCATCGACGAGGGACAGTTTGTACGTGTCCATCATCATGACGTTCTCAGTCTCGTGTTATGGTTTATGAGTTCTTCAATAATTCAGATCTTTGGCTTTTGCAGTTTCCAGACACCGTTGAGTTCTGTGAAGAAATGGCCAACATGGGGAAAACCGTCATAGTGGCAGCGCTTGATGGAACATTCCAGAGAAAGGTGTGTGTGTGTGTGTATAGATGTATACTTCAGAGCTTTACCTTAACTTTTTTTTTTTGCACATAGCACTGGTGTAGTTGGTTTTATTTATTAATACATACATTTGATCATTTTACATACGTTTTATTCTCTGAGCGATGTTGCTGACCTTTGACCCTTGTGTGCACAGCCCTTTGGGAACATCCTGAATCTGGTTCCTCTGGCGGAGAGTGTGGTGAAGCTGAACGCCGTGTGCATGCAGTGCTTTAAAGAGGCAGCTTACACCAAGAGACTGGGCTCTGAGAAAGAGGTACACACACACACACACACACCTTCACAGCAGAAGCGATTCGTGTCATCCTCACCCTGCACTGTAAAGTGCTCCGTTCACTCACTTAATTTTACATATTACATATATCATATATCATGATATGTTATTATAGCGATACTCCAAGACGCACTGTTTAAGGTTTTATATATATATATATATATATATATATATTTTTTTTTTTTTTTTTACTTTAATGCTGAATTTGGTTTTACATTGTGTGTGTAAATGAATAGACTTGGACTTGCTGCTGGAAACCCAATAGAGACACCAGAATACACACATTCATGATACTGAAGCTGAAAACAGAATTATTTTAGTAATATATTTTAGTCGAATATATTCATTTCACTACGGAGGCGTATTGCGTTCACTTGAAGAAAAAAAATCTACTCTGTTTTTCTGAATTAATGAGTTAATTTTTCATGAGAAAAAAATATTTTGCTCTGTTTTTTTTTTAATTAATGAGTTAATTTTTCATGAGAAAAAAAGTTTTTGCTCTGTTTTTTTGCTCTGTTTTTAAATTTACTTGTTAATTCAGAAAAACAGAGCAAAAACTTTTTCTCATGAAAAATTAACTCATTAATTAAAAAAAACAGAGCAAAAATTTTTTTTCTCATGAAAAATTAACTCATTAATTCAGAAAAACAGCAAAAAAAAAATCCATGAAAAATTAACTCATTAATTCAGAAAAACAGAGCAAAAACTTTTTTTCTCATGAAAAATTAACTCATTAATTCAGAAAAAGAGCAAATTTTTTTTTTCTCGTGAAAAATTAACTCGTTAATTCAGAAAAACAGAGTAGATTTTTTTTTTCTTCAAGTGAACGCAATACGCCTCCGTATTTCACTCACTAGATATATGTAAAATAATGTAGGCCATATTATAATGGTATAACATCAGACATCTGGCATTATCAGGACCCACCAATATTCCCCCATTGCATTATTATACACGATATTCAACATGTTTCTGGAAACTTGAATTTCTCACAGAGATGTTTCATTTTGTGTGAACTATCCACAAGGCGTATTGCTGCACGCGAGTGTTGTGATATATTGTGACCGTTATCCATTGGTGATCAGGTGGAGGTGATCGGCGGGTCTGATAAATATCACGCTGTGTGTCGGGTGTGTTACGGAGATCTGATGACGAGTAAAGAGAACCGAGACCCGATGCGAGACGAGACGCCGCCACATCACGTGACGTCTGGGAAACCTCTGGATCACGGCGCGACACGCAAGCTCTTCGCTTCCCTTCACCTCTGAACACGACTGTTACGACCTGAGCACTTGGTGTGTGTGTGTGTGTGTGTGTGTGTCGTCTGCTGTTGATTTCCTGTAAATAATAACGTGAACTTCTTGATCCAGCTAAATATTGTGTTTGTATCTTCACATCCTTTGAACGTATTTTAATATAAATGATCTTAATCTATTTAAATGTCTAACGAGACCAGCTGACATCCTGAAACACTGCCATGGAAGTGATGTTTATTATCATTAAAACATTTTTCTTTTTACATTAATCATTTTCTGCTCACTAGGAATTTGGTACATGAAGTTTTAATTCAACAGATGCATGTTAATAAAATAGACACTTCTAAATCAAAGACTTGTTTGTTTTAATTTAGAAATGCAACCAGTGTTTGTTAGTAAGTGCAATAGAAATAACTGTAATCTGGTTATGCAGAGACAACACCTGAAAACATGTGAACACACAATAAATAATAACAAAATTGACAATCCTGATGTATTAATGTTGCTGTATATCATCTAAGCTTTTTTCTGCCACGGCAAAAAACGAATTAGAAAACTTTTTATTTTCTAAAATTCAGATTTATTTAATTTTTAAAGGAATTTTATACTTTTATTCATCTAGGATGCATTAAATTGATCAAAAGTGATATTTATGTAATGTTACAAAAGATAATTTTTCAGAAATGCTGTTCTTTTGAACTTTCAAGTCATCAAAGAATCTTAAATAAAATGTATGTTTCTACAAAAATAATATTGATAATCATAAACGTATCTTGATCATCAAACCCTCATATTTGAGTGATTTGTGAAGGGTCATGTGACACTGAAGACTGGAGTAATGATGATAAATTCAGGAATAAATTACACTTTACTGGATATTCACAGAGAACAGATGATTTTTATCATATTTGACTTTTTTTTTACTGTATTTTAAGCAAATAAACGCAGCCTTGAGCAGAAGAGACTCAAACCGTTGAAAGCTAGTATAGAGGATATCTTGGATTTTATAATTGTTTTATCCCGTGGCAGAGAGAGCAGTTTCCAGACGAGCAGAACACACCAGTCCGGACAGATGAACCAGCATCAGTGTGTGTCCGTGGGTCCACACACACACAACCGCTGCGTCTCCAGTCAATCACATGTTTCTGATGATCTTTATGTTCCGCCACATTCCCACTCATTAACAAATCACAAAAACACTGCCGTGATTGGAGGAGTGTGAGCGACGGATCGGCTTCACTTTATTCCAGCTCATCAGTGCAAATCTCAACTCGTCTACAGAACAAAACACTATTTACACATTACGGCCACATTGGAAAAGCACAGTCAGACTCCTATTGGCCGCCAGCCAATTTCGTTGGCCTGTGGGCGGGGCTTGTCAGTAGACGGGCGGCTGGTACCGGTTCTGGTCGGACGGGTTGGGGTTCGGGATGAATGGCGGCTGCTGGTACACGTCTGGCCCGGTGTTCTGGAAGGACGGGTAAGTGGGCGGAGCATAAGGGGGGGTGATGTCAGTGGGCGGAGCATAAGGGGAAGTGACGTCAGTGGGCGGATCGGCGTATCTCCGGCTCACGTCTCCAACGCCCTGACGAAACCTCACCAGAGCGAAGTAAGTCAACGCCCCCTGAGGACGAGAGATTCGACTGTCAATCAACGGCTGCAAGTGGGATTTCATGATCGGTTAACCCTCTGTGCTCTTCCGGCATTTTTGTACGTTTGTTTTTTTACTTCATCAGAATGCTAGGAAACTTGGTAAAGGTTTTGAGCGCACAAAAATCATAGACATGATTTGAAAAGGTTTAATGGTCCTGAATAAACAGTCCCACTCGTGCTCCTCACGTGTCAGATATGAGAGGAGTGTCCTCTAGTGGAAGCATCTGGAACTGCAGCCACACTCAGTCTCTCTGCAACATGGCATCATGACTTTTGCGTAAACACAAATGGCGCGTTATCTATACGCATTTTGAGCTATCCGCGTGTATCGTGTGTATGTCTCACTGAAAGATCAGCACACACTGGTGGACATTTATGGCTTAGGGTTAAAATAAAACAAGATTTAGAAAATATATATTTCATATAAAATTATTTGTGTGCATTTTTCATAAAAAACATTTATTGTTGACTGTCTTTAAACTTTTTTCCGTTCAGCAATGATCTGCCGAGTGTGTGTTTGAGAAGAGAGTCTGATTATGATTTACCTCAGTTTAAGTTGTTCAGGTCTACGCTCAAAACGTGAATAAATGGATTATAAATCCAGCGTATATATAATGTAGTACCATAGAAATACTAAATAAAATAAAATATAGTACATTATTTTTTATATATTTAAAAAAAAAATGTGTAATGTTTCACTCACCCAGGACGCGAGGGAGAAGAAGGAGAAGGCGATGACGGCGTGGGCCCCGTCTGTGGGGATGCCGCTGGTGTCGAGGGTCTTCGTCCACTGATCGGCCGTCAGACAGAAACACACAAACCACAGGAAGGTCCAGGCACCTGATCAGAGGAAGTGATGCGTCATTAACAATTACATAGGTGACATATTACCCTTTTCACAAGATGTAATATAAATCTATGGCGTAAATGAACGAATCTTTTTCCGAGTCAGTTTGTTCGTTGAATGAACCAAATGACTCGAAAAAAGATTTGTTCATTTTGATGAACAGGTTCGAACAGGAGAGTCACGAACGCGCATCACAGAACAGAGCAAGGCGAGCATTTGAGCTTATAAAACTTTTTTTTTAATTAAATGAGCGATCGTTTCGCTTGATAAGACCCTTATTCATCGTCTGGTGTCGTTTAAAGCCCTTTGAAGCTGCTCTGAAACTCTCATTTGGACCTTGAACCGTTTGGTCCCCATTGAAGTCCATTATATGAAGAAAATCCTGGAATGTTTTCATCAAAAACCTTAATTACTTTTCGACTGAAGAAATAAAGACATGGACATCTTGGATGACATGGGGGCGAGTAAATTATCAGCTAAAGTTTTTTTTAAAGTGAACTACTCCTTTAATGCATCATTGCTGAATATGGTATAAGCTATATCATAAACATGTTCTAATAAAATGTTTTTTATGGTTTGTTTTAGATAAATTTAATAACCCCTGGTATAAACTTTTGACATCCCACCCACTCGCACAGGAAGACGGCGATGCAGAAACCACACAACTACGGGTTTCACTTTCACAGGACGTTCGTCTGAAACTGATGACTCTAGACGAACAGGTCGTGTGTAAACACACCACAGAGGAACACAGACACTGAACACACACGTGACACACACACACACGACAAACTAAACCTTGGAGATCTTCTCTAGCTCTTTCCATCCACCTATTTTAGGCACATTTTGGGAGATTGCATGAAAAAAATGTGCATAAATTCTACAAATGTGGATAAAAAAATGCATGCTTTTTATTTTATCTAATAAGAAGACGTGCACATAAACTACGACGGAAACTGAATAAAACCCTCAAAACTCATGTCACTTTTTTTAGTACCTCAATGTTGCTACACTTTATATATATATATGGCTTTCTTTATTTATATAACTTATTCTTTATCGTTTTGTAAATCTAATTCTGTTGTCTTCATAAATGTTTCCATTAACCCCTGAAGGGATGTGCTAAAAATGACAGTAAAGTTGACTAGGATTGGATAACTGGAGGAACAGCGGACCAATGGCGTCGCAGAGTCTCTAATGTTGGTTTGGTAATTGTGTGTAATTCTCCAGAAGCGTCTCACACACACACACACACACACTGTAAACAAATATTGATGGTTTAACTTAAAAAAGTAAGTAACCTGGTTGCCTTAAAATTTTAAGTTGATTGAACTGGAAAAAGTGAGTTAATTCAATGAAGGAGATTAATTTAGCCACCAGAAACTCAAAATTATATGTTATCTGAAGTAAATAAATTATTTAAGTTGATTTAACAAAAGAAAAAAATGTTGTGATAACTACACTGTAAAAAATATTGTTGGTTTAACTTAAAAAAGTAAGTAACGCGGGTTGCCTGACAATTTTAAGTTGATTGAACTGGAAAAAGTGAGTTAATACAATGAAGGAGATTAATTTAACCATCAAAAACTCAAAATAATAAGTTATCTCAAATAAATAAATTAATTTAAAGTTGATTTGACCAAAGAAAATATGTTGTGATAATAAATCTTGAAAATATTTTTTACATCGTTCCCGAACGCTAGAGAACACGACAGCGCTTACTGACTTTCGACTGACGCTCGACACACTCATTTATGATGGAGGGAATGAACACCATTGTAGAAACTTAGTTTTATTACTCATGTTTTTGCACCAGTTTTCCAATAAAGTGCAGATTCTGTTCTCGTGAACACATGTTGTTTAGGTTTTGAATAATATAGATGTGTTCTTTTATGACCTCACCAAATAACTCATCTGGCCTTAAATTCATAATACAGAATTATTGGTCGCTTCCATGTGAACTGGAATCATGCGTGTCTCTGAACAGAGGAGAAGGACAGGAGAACGTTTACGTCGCCTCACCTGAGAAGCCCAGATCGGCCAGCACGACGTACTTGCGCTCCTCAGCGCTGCTCATCGACGGCAGGAGAGCATCAGCCAATAGGAAGCCTATACACGCCAGGAATGCGATGACGCCGATTCCCACACCGTAACGACACACTCCGTCGTTCCCGTTGAAGACACACTTCACGTCGACTTCAGTCGAGGCGTTCACGTAACCTTCAGCGGTTATGGAGGCAAACACCACGATGGAAAACACCTGGCGGAGGGAAGTGAGGCCTGCATCACAGATCAAACCACAACGCAGAAATAAAAGCAAAACCAACAAAAATAACTTTTCCCATTAAGTTATACAAATGTTAATCTGTCTTTTTTTTATGTGACACTGTGTCCTAAGCACACATGACCGTTGAGATAAAATTCCAGTCACACAAGCAAAAAAAATCTATCAAAGCTCACAGCCAATCAGAAGAGTGTGTGGGCGGAGTCTCTCTGCAGGTGCACTACATTCGCAACCAAATCATAGATATGTACATAATCAAGTTTATATAAAATTCACAATTTTAACATTATTAAAAATACATACTAAGTGATTTAGTCTGACAATCGTCAACAGAACCTGTTTAATTTCAAGGTTTGAGGTGAATTGTCACATTCGGTACGGCTATGAATGATATTCAAACAGTAAATAAAGCACATATTATTACTGTAATTGTTTATTTGTATGTTGTTGTTCAAACCTCACCAAAATCCCCAAATGATAACCCATTATATTATTAAAATATAAATACAGTAGTCAACATTTGAAGTGGATAAAAACCTGAATTTTGAACAACACCCAGATTAACTTTTTTGATTCACTTCAAATGTTGACTAGTACTGTAACTATTTTTAAGCTTGGTTTAACCCATTATAACCCCACCCACAAACTGGACTGGAGGTTTTGATTGGTGAACTTTTGCTACTTTTCAATGTACTTTTGGGTGAAAAATAAATTTATTGAATTTGAATAGTTTATTTGATTAAATTCCCACAATTTAACTATACTGACAATAAAACTACTGTAATGAGAGTAGTTGTAATAATAAGTGATGGAAACATTGAGAGAAAGCAGTCGCTGCAAAAGTGTCCCACAAGGCTCATGAAAGACTCGCACACAAACCAAACTTCATAATCCCAGCAATGCTCTCATGTTACCTGCCATCTGCTGTGTTTACATGTCATCAGCACTGGGACGGGGGACATTCTGTACTGGTGTACTATCACACGACACACACCATCACAACACACACACCACTGACCTGAATGCTCATGCGACTGGAGAGTCCGACTCAAACACACTGCTGTGTGCAAATGTGTGACGCTAGTAAACAAATTACACTGAAGAAATCTAGACATGGTTGACAAGGTCACCTGATGCACACGCACACACACACACACACACACACACACACACACACACACACACACACACACACACACACACACGAGATATGAATCAGCTCTTGCTGACTGTTTCACAGTGTCTGTGGAAAGTCCCTTCGCTGGAAAGTGGATCATGGTTAGGGTAAGGGTTAATTCACCCAAAAATGAGAATGATCCCATAAGTTAATCAACTTTAAGCCATCCTAGATGTATATGACTTTCTTCTTTCAGCCAAACACAATCGAGAGTTGTATTAAACCGCTTTCCAGCTTTATAACAAGAGTAAATGGTGCATGAGATTTCAGAAGCCCCAAAAAAGTGCATCCATCCATCATAACAGAACCAGTGTGATTATAGTTCATATTTCATAAAGTTATAAATATGGATATTTTGCTTCACTTCAGAAGGCCTTCATTAGTCGTATGGATTACTTTTATGATGGATGGATGCACTTTTTAGGGCTTCACATTTTTTTTAATGTTAATGTTTTAATGTTTAATATTGTTTCAGATCCTTTAGAGAACATTCAAATGAAACATTCCCATAATGTCTGAAGAATGATGCTACGTTGTCAACACGTCTTTAAAACACGTCTTTTTTTTTAAACAAACCGGAAGTTTTTAGATAATATTCAGAAATAACATTTTCATAACTTAATGGGAAACATTTTTGTTAACTGGGATTTACATTTAATGTTGATTCAATTCATTTCGACATGTGCAGTTTATCAATAGCTAGTGAAACTACTTCAAAAGCAGTTCTTACAGGAAAAACAAGATATTCCAGTCGCTACTAAATAGCACTGTCCTACTTTTATACTATTAAAACGTGCAATGAAAATAAGCACAAGTTCACAACATCATTAAAGCAGTAAAAAAGTGCCACAAACGCCCGAATGACTCAATGATTTATATTCCCAGATTATTGATCGCAATGAGTTGAAGCTGACACATGTCACTCACCCAGCTGAGGACTCGTATGATAGTTTGAGGCTGTTTGATGAATTTGATGAGATCGAATCCCGCTCCTGCGAGAGAGGCTCCGTACGCCACACTGTTCGACTCCATCGGTGAAACAAACACACACACTCACACACACACACTCACGCGCACACACGTGCGCGCGCCCGACAGCTGAAAACACAACACCGACACAGACACACACCACCACCGGTGCAGCTGCTTCCTCAGACACTGGTGTCAGTCAGATTCGCGAATGAGTCGTTCTTCAGAACCGGCTCTTTTTGATGATTCAGATGAACGCAATGAGCGGTTTATTAACAACAAAAAAACTGTTCAAAAGAACCGACTCGCCAAAATGATTCGAACTTTTCGACGCCGCCGCCGCACAGAGTGAAAATCCAATACGGTTAAAGTTGACACTAAACATTCCGTTAGTTTAATGTTTAATAATAAACAATTGATTGGGATATCAAAACACAATGATGACGTTCACTGCTACTCACAATCTAACACACACACACACACAAATAAAAGTGATGCAGTACATACAAATAATCTGTTATTAATGTTATTAAAATGAACGCTGTTGGGTTTATCAAAACATATACATTTTTATTTATTTGTGATCTTCCCTCCACAAACCCACACAGACTCGTTTGAATCTGACAGTAGACACATTGTTGGCTGGCCTGGTCTTCGCTTCTGATTGGTCAGTCATGTCGACCCATGAGTGCTTGTCTATTGTCTCGCTTTGAATAAACCTTTGTCTTCGTCGTCAGAATAACACGTGACAAATCAGTGAAGATATGCTTGTGTCTGTGGGAAACCAACCAGGTCAGGTTTAACGGATTAAAATCCATGAAATTATTTTGAGACAGCGTCTTCATACAGGAGAGTTTCGTCCACAGATTCGTCTTCATCCTGTTAAACAGAAAGAAATGAACATAATCTTAGTCGAAGGGGAACGTTCTTTAATGTGACTCGTTTCAGAACGTTCATTCAAAAGAAATGTTCCAATAATAATTTAAAGAATGATAAAATTGAATGAACCTTCACAGAACCAAGAAAAACTGAGATAGAAAAAAAAACTAGAAACTGCATTCGAACTCTAGTGGAGATTCTGCTTCAGATTCAGAAAACAAATGTATTAATAAATAATACCTCAGCAGAATCACTCATTCTGTCAGCGAGGACGACGTCTTCCTCATAACCCTCCAACATCTCCTCAAACTAAAGAACACACAAACTCTTTTATCTAGTGAGCTTCCTATCGAGACAGTATTATAAGAACACAAAATATGCACATTCTGTCTTTCATGGATCATGCAAACCTACCCAGAATGCATTGTGATTAACTCTATGATTAATCACATCCAAGATAAACGTTTTTTGTTTGTTTATATAGCCTACATGGAAATATTTCTTAAATATTCATACATGCATTGTGTGTATTTATAAATAATTATACACAGTTTACATGCATATATTATGTAAACACAAACTTTTATTTTGGATGCGATTAATCGTTTCACAGCCTTAGAGATTATAAACATACAAATTTGATAATAGTCTAATTATGAACTTAAACAGAAGCAGTGTAAATGCATCCATCCTCCTCACTGGATAATTATCCTCCTCCTCCTCCTCCTTTTCGTCTTCATGTTTAACGGCGATCTCCATTGTTCTGCGTTGTTTAATGAGTCTTGCATAAAGAAGCACACACACACACACACACACACACACACACACACACACAAATAGCTCAGTTGGATGTAATGCGAGATTTATGAATCTGTCAAATTAAAAAAGAAAACTCACAAGTGTTTTCCTGAATATCTTCTTCCTGAAATGACAAATTACATAATTAGTAATCATCATTTGATTAATTCAAACAATTGATCCTTGCATTTAAACAGTTAAATAATGAGTGGCATGATAAACTCACGGAGAACGACTCCATACACACAGCAAGCCATCAGAACCACGTTCAGCAGAGCGAAGCAGATCAGGACCACCAGCACCAGCACAGGAGACACGCGGTTCAGGACTGCACACGACAACACAACAGCAATCATGAACACAATGAACTATGAGGAAACAGTCCATTGGGTCATTCTTCAAGTTCAAACATTATCGAGACTTTTAAATCTTCTCTGACACTAGAAACATTTACAAAAATTTACAAAAAAAACATTTAAAGACCAGATAACGTTGAACAAACGTTGTAATAAAGTTACTAGAAGAACGTTTGTTCATAACTTTGAGAGAACCTTCACTCAACGTTCCCTGTTATAGTTATTTCATTTTATTACCTTATTCTTTCTAAATAATTTTTTTTAAATTCATCAAATAAATTAAATATTATTTTAAATGAGTATATCATAAAGGGAAATTATAAATATGCAATATAGTTTTTTAATATATTTTTGAATTTGTCAAAATTGTAATTATGTCACTTTATTCTTCATATTTCATATATATTATTATTATTCATATATTATTATGTTTATTATATATATATATATATATATATATATATATATATATATATATATATATAAAAATATTATATTATAAATATTATATATATATTATATTATAAATATTATATTATATCTCGGCAAAAAGTCAAACCATCGACGCCAAATTTTTATCGAGTGGAGAACCGAGATACAGCCCCCAGAAGCGCCCGCTGAAGCGAAAAACGAAAACTCAACATATCTCGACGAAAACTCAACCTATCATAGGGTAAGGGCAATCATCTTCCTTGGATTAATTCAGAACTTATTAGTGTCTTTAGGGCCTGTCGAAGGTGTCGTAAAGTTGATTAACGGAGATCCTTTCACAGACCGGCACGTGACGACGGCTCTAAAACCGACGTCAAGCTTCGCCACCTCGAGGGAGATCTCAGGCTTCGACACGTACTCTAGAAGAAAAAACGTTTTTAACGCCATTAAACTGATCAAAAGTGACATTATAATGTTACAAAAGATTCCCTTTCAAATAAAAGCTGTTCTTCATCAAAGAATCATGGAAAATAAAATGCATCAGTTTTCAACACTGATAATTATCATAAATTGGGAACACTTTACAATAACGTTCATTAGTTAACATGAACTACAGCATTTATTAATCTAAGTTAATATTAATTTCAACATTTGCTTATACTTTACTAACTTGTGAATGATAGTGTAACACGCTGATTAATCTGTTTATCCATTTTACCTTTGACCTGCACAGATATGACATCACTGGAGTTGAAGGTTATCGTGTCATTGAATCGGTTTGATGCCACACACTTATAATCGCCTGTGTGTTGCACAGAGAGCCGGTGTATGATCAGGGTGTCACCAGTCGTGTCGTACGGCCTTTCGTTCCAAAGCCACTCGTAGGAGACGTACGTTCCTCTGCTCTCTCTGCACCGGAGGGTCAAAGTTTGTCCTTCCCACACGGCATCACTGGCGGGACGAGGAGCGATTCTCACGCCCCCCACCGGGACTGCAGAACAAACCACAAAAACACTCAGGGGATCAGGGGCGGAGATGGGTAGGATTAGGGGTGGGGTTAGGGATCAGGTGGTGGAGATGGGAGGAGAACCACACACAGAAGGACTGGAGGAGGAGAGTGTGTGAAAATATACTTTTGAACATTTATAATACAGTAGTTTTAAAGGGTTAATGAGATACCAATGACTTTGAGATCCAAGCCTTGACTGAGCGAGCTCTGGATATCTGTGTTGTTGTATCCGCTGGCCTTGCAGATGAGCCGACCGTCATGTTGTGTGTTGATAAGCAGAGGAAAAGTGGCTATTTCTCCAGTCAGAGAGCTGTGCTCCCCGATCATCTTCCCCGGGTTTGACTCGACATAGAGCTCGTATAGGAGGACAGGCAACGAGGAATTTTGCAGTAGAATCTCAGGAATCTCGCAGTAGAAATCCTCAGTCGAACCGTTTAATGCAACGGACGGACCCATCAGAACCGGTTCATCAAGTTTGTGCTCATCCAGAGCTCCTGAAACAGAGGAAAAGAGTCGAGAACACACACACACACACACCAAACAAATATGCTCTTCCTCAGTTTCTGTCTTGTTTTCCAGTACAAAATATCTAAACTTTCTTAAATCAAGATACATTTACAGGAGAAGAAACAAAATGACTGAAGATAACACGTGCTTTTTCTGAAAAATATATAAAAAATTATGCTTAAAAAAAGAAAAAAGAAAACATTCGCCAATGGGGTAATACAAATAATAATTTTGGGGGAAAAAAGGACCACTGTCAGATATTTTTCTTGTTTTAATAAGTCACATTATTTTTAGACAGTTTTCCAAAAACACAACTTAATCACATAAGTAATTTTGCTTCTCGGGTAAATATGTGTGATTTAAGAATGCAAAGGAAAATGAGAGAAACAGTGCAGTGCATCTTATTTAAAACTCTTAAAAATATCAGAATGTCATTGCATTTGACGACACATTTGTTGGGTTTGAAATGATAATTCTGAAGAAGAAGACATTCAGTGTTGTTTTTGTTTGTAGTGGATCATAATTCAGGCAATAATGCAATTAAGTTCACAATTAACTTAGTGAGCAAACACATTTAAATTGATGCATTTTGCAGATGCTTTCATCCAAAGCAACTTGAATCGCATTCAATATTACAGTCAACATTGTCAAAATTTCGATTTTTCAGTTCATGCATTTATTGGGAACCTAAACACGTGATCTTGGCACTTTTTGGGGGTATTAAACACACACACTTAACCATAATATAATCCAATTGGTAGGAAAAGAAAGCCACGTACCCGTCCTTGGATACAAGACAGAAATACCTGCTGGAAAAATATACATACATAAATGAAAAGACAAACACCACATGAAAACATCCATCAGATATGAACAAGTTTCCTCCACCTATGAGAATCAGTGAAACATGCATTGACTCCATCCTCGCTGAATATCCAAACACCAGAATGATCTTTATATTAATGCAGCATGTGAACACACAAACACACACTGAAGAACATGTCTCACTTCAACAGAGCTGATGGGATCCACCCTAAACACTCCATGTTTCGAGCACAGATAGGGCCGATGCCAATGCAAACCACACAACAACGAGGGAAGATTGTGGAGAACACATTGCATGAACATCTGAGATAAACTATGTACTGCAGCCCATATATTGTTAGTTATTGCAATAATACAGCAAAATTATAAACCGTTCATCATGTCATGGGTTATTCCCAGTGACACACATTCTGTTTAATTTAGTTTTAATAGGGCTCTTTCCATCTGAATGCACCAACAAAGTTAATGGTGAAGAAACCAAACAAGGACGATTTGAAAGTTTAGTGACCTCGAGTAAGTACCAACAGCACAACCTACTGGTGTAAAGTTGTAAATTAAAGTTAAAACCGATCATAAACTTACATTTATAGACCTCCTCTCATTTGCGATTTGTTAATTTTGAAACCAAATATTTGACGCTCTTGACATTTTGGCGGTTTTCCCGTAACTGCCTCAAACACGTGACGTGAACCCTTGACGAATAATAATAATAGCACGGAATAAACATGAATAACCTCAGAACTTCAGAAGAAGGTATGTTGAATTTTTAAGATACAGAACCACTTACTGAAAGGAACCATCTCATCTAATCGTTCAGCCAGTGTTTTAAACGCTAAAAGACGTAAAAAAAAAAAACAGCTTGAAAACGACGTCGTCACATTTACCTCAGAAAAGTCATTAATTGATGTTTCATGATATTTCGTTTAAATGCGTACATTACAACGATCTGGTGTAAAACATATATATTACTAAATATAAAACTGTTATGTGCAATACATTTACACTTGTTATCATCATCACATATCTAACTGATAAGATTCCCTGTTTTCTGTAAGAAAAATCTGCATACTGTACCTGATCTGCAAATGGATCAAATTGAGATCATAATACACCGAGTTCAAGAGCTTGTGAATCGCTTGAATCTTGAATTCTGTGTTAAAACCAAGCCCTTGTTTAAAAAAGTCCTTCAGATTTTTATTTATTTATTTATCTTATCTATCTCTTTATTGTATTAATTAAAGCAAGATCAATTGCAACATTTGGTAAATTAAACATTTACTTGGTATATAAAAGCCTTACAATCTTAAAGATACGGCACATTTACAACAAAAAGTTTAGCTCCAACCATAATTAAATACATCTGAACAAGCGAATCAAGGTCTGCAGGATCACTATAGTGTGTTTGGAGCAGGTCTTGTCTGGTCTGGTTTAGTCCGCAAAATTCACGATGAATGTTTTCATTTCCACAGTTTGAGGTTTAAATGAAACGTCAGCTGGAAAGTTCATTCTGCTAAGAAGAACAGAAGAGAGATTAGATCCGTTCTTTACACGGCATCACATCCAAATGAAGCTTTTAGAGAGACTAAAACTCACGGCATCGCATCAGACTGGATCTCATCTGAAGGAGAAAGGAGAAAGAAAAGCAAGTTAAAGACCTTGTGCCAAAAACACACGAAGAAACGTGTGGACTGAACTTACGTTTAATGCCATGTTTGCAGGAGTTGTTTCTGCGCTTGGTGCTCCAGAACAGAAAACACGAGGCTCCTACGATCACCATAGATAGGAAACCACAGAAAACTAACGCAATGACCTCCATGGGCGTCGCTGACAAATCTGTGCAAGAACATACGAAACCATCATCAAATTTCTTTAAAGTCACCATGAAATCAAAATGGATATTTTTTTAACGAAAAATTGCAGTGATTATTCTTCGAGTACGTTTACACGACAACACTATGCTTAAAACGGAGAAGTTTTCAGCATACAGACGACACCATTGTCTAAACGATCATGGGTTAGGGTTAGGGTTTGACTGTTCATTTAGACCAAACGCTGTTGTCTAGGAAATGAACAGTCAAAATGCATAAAATTTTTTAATTGAAAGCGGTGTCGCGTAAACAGCCCCATAATGATTAATCGGTGCACATCATCATTATTGTGTTAATAATGTTGAATCAGAATCAGTTCCTCTTGCAGCATCTCTTCTCTTCTCTGATGACGAGGGCGGGGCTATAACCTGTCACTCATCCAGCCAATCAACTCCCCACAGACACAATCAAGCCCCGCCCACATTTGTTCGTGTTCCAGCAGCGTTTCACTCGACATACAACACTTTAGTGAAGAATCTGGAATTGATTTGATGGTTGGATGGTTGTGGTTTGGCCCAATTTAAACACTTCTGGAACAAGAACACATGTGGGCGGAGCCTGATTGTGTCTGTTGGGAGCTGATTGGCTGGTTGTGGTTTGCTATTGTCTGATCTAATGTGAGTGACAGGTCATAGCCCCGCCCTCGTCATCAGAGAAGTGAAGAGATGCTGCAAAGTTATTTTTAAGTTATTCTGATAAATCATTTACAATACTGCAATATTCCATAAAAGCAAGAATTAGCGACTTTAAAGTCTTCCTTGATAAACACACGCTTACCTGTCTTCTGTATGAAGACGTCCTCACTCTCCACCCAGATCGAGCTGTCGTTGAAGCTGTCCCTCGCCCTGCAGCGGTAATTACCAGAGCTGATGTCCGTGAGGAATAAGATCTGCCCGTTCTGCATCTCCATGTGAGCGTTGCCCCCTGGTGGAAGGGAGGAATGGTTCAGAGACCAGGAGAACGCGGGAAACGTTCCTCTATCGGGGAAGCATGTGAGCCGAGCCGCTGTCACCACTGCATCGACATCATAGAGGTATTTTACCATCACTCGCACAGCACCACCTACTGGAACTAACAAAAACAGGTTGAGAAACACGTTTGAAGGAAGAATAAGTCACTGTTTTTGTGCCATCAAATGCCACCAAGTGTCATTTATTCCTGTCATCAAAGCTGAATTTATGAATGAAGGTAACTTGACTTGAGATTACCGCTGCCTTATTACATTAACTCAAACGAGACGCACTTACCCACGTGTAAATGCACAGGATCAGACAGAAGCTGCTGTGTTTCTGCCTGAGCTTTACATTGAGCCAGGCCCATATCCAGACCGAGAGAGACGGGCCGAACGGACCAGAACTCCAGCGAATCCACACGTTTCACATCCACTTCCTGTCCGTTCACCAGTAAGCTGAATGTCACAGGCGGAGACCCACGTGCCAAACGGCAGCTAACGTTGGCCATCAGGCTCGAGCCATTCAAGAAGACCACAAATGACAACTTGAGCGTCGAGATGTTCTCTGAAAATCATAAAACATGAAACCGGTTCTGAAATAGGATGTTTTTTTTTGTTTTTTTTTTAGAGAAACAGCATATTGAACAACAAAAAAATCTGCAAAAAATGCTCTTGAAACAAACAAATGCACATAAATCTGGCTAAAATCAAGCAAAATAATCTGCCAATGGTTATACAAAACTGACTTGATAGCAATTCATGAAAAAAAATGTAGTCACTAATAAATGCTACTGGATCTTAGACAAAAATGCAGTTTTCACTTTTTATAGGAACTAAATAATCAGTAATTTTAGTAAAGATTGCATAAAAATGTGAATATTTAACCTTAAATTCATTTTCATAACCTGAAAATTCTTAAAACAACCCAATAAATTAATAATTTTAGTACATTTTACTTAGATTTAAGTGCATCTTGCTTGTTTCAAGAAGGGATTTTTTTTGCAGTGTAAATAAAAAAAAAAAATCATATTTTACCTCTTAATTTAGATTCTTGAAATTAGAATTTTTAGGGGGGTATTATTATTAAATTAGCTCAACAATCTAACTAAACATGCACAAAAACTTGCACTTTATAGCGGTCACTTGTTTCTGGTAAAATCTACCTCAAATTGAGTTAAAATTCACTTGCTAAGACTGAAGAAATTTCTTAAATAAAGATTTAATTTTTATTAAGAAAATTTTTATTTTTATTTTATAAAGATTATAATTTTTTATAAATATAATAACAGATAAATAAATAAATAAATAAATAAATAAATGCATATTTTATGACTTTTTGTTAACACTTGTACAATAACATTCGTTAAACCCCTGGTCAGAGCCTGACTCCACCCACTGGCAATATTTGAAAAATGCTGGAAAAGTGGGCGGAGCCCAGCGGAGGGGGGCGTGCACCTGAGACGCATCTCTTTGTATGAAACTTGCCTACGTCACCAACAACCGCTGTGTCACGTACCACCGCAAACATCCTGAAGAGGGCAGCACTAAGATGTTTTTACACCATATATTGTAGAAATAGAACATTTTATAAACAAATGCCAAAAAAGTTACTCGAATCAATGACTGGTATTAATAAAGATCCATTCTTACAGATCATTAACTAAAAAAAGTTGGTTAAGCGTTTAGTTAACATGAACTTCACGTATACAGCATTTATTCATCTTAGTTAATGTTAATTACAACATTTACTAATACTTTATTTAAATCTTGTTTACATTAGTTAATGCACTGTGAACTAACATGAACAGCTGTATTTTTATTAACTAACATTAAAGTCCTCATGAAATCAAAATTGACCATACTTACTTTGTTTGCCTAAATTGCTCGTTTTGTGGTGAACAATTCATACATGCAAGTCAGAATGAAACACCCATTTTTCTAGATCCAATCAGGTGCTAGTTGGAAAAAAAGCCACGCCCACTATTTTGCCTCATTTAGTATTCCGTTTCTCTCGGAAATACGTCACAACACTGGAGAAAAGTGGTTTGCAACTTCCGGTTCACGGGGACTTTAACAGAGATTAACAAATGTATTGCTCAGGTAGTTCATGTTAGTTAATACATTAACTAATGAAACATATTGTAAAGTGTTACCGACTTTTAATCTTTCCTGGCAAAAAAAAACAAGACGAAGATTTTTTACTTGCTTAGATTTCAGTTTTTGGAGTGTGATTACTGTCAAATTAGTTACGTTTCACGGTGACACGGAGGTTTTGGCTGCTGGAGAATCTCGGGTTGACCTCCATTATGTTTTGAGCTGTGCACGAGTATGTCCCAGCATGCCGTTCACTCGCGGCGTCCACCGTGAGAGCGTCTCCTGAGAGCCGATAGTGTTGTGACGAGGCGTTGACCTCTTGCTGGTCATGATCCCATGTGAAGGACAGATGCGTCCCCTTCCTGACGAGACAGCGCAGGGTGAACGTCTGTCCTTCATACAGGACCGGGGGATCCGGATCTGAGCTCAGACGGGCCCCGAGGACTGGAGCTGTCGAGGAGGAACACAATTGAAATGTTGCCTTAAAATAGATAGATTAAAAAAATATGCAAAAAATAAATTAAACTGAAATTGTAATATGTATATATATATATATATATTATTTTTTTTAAATACAAAAGCACAAAACAAAATTGCTAAAAATTAAACAAAAAAAACTTAACTGGAAATAAAAAAGTACTTAAACTGAAATAAAAGTAAATGAAACCTAAATAGTGTTTTGTGTGTGTGTGTGTGTGTGTGTGTGTGTGTGTGTTTTACAAAAACAAAATAAAATTGCAAATTGGAAACAAATAACTGGAAATAAATAGAAAAACGTTAGTAAATAGTGAATATTTATAACAAAATAAAAAACCCCAACAAAATAGCTAAATATTTAACAAATTAAAATGATGAAACTGGAAATAAATAAAAATGTAAACTAAATTAAAAAATAAATTAAGCCTAAATAGTAATATTTAAACAGAAGCGCTTAATAAAATAATATATAAATATCAGATAAAACTTTGATTAAACAAAAATTTTAAATGTTGCCCTAAAATAAAAAAAAAGAAACTAATGGTAATATAAAAAAAATACAAAGCCATCAAAATAACAAAATATTTAACTAAAATATCAAATATAAATATTAGATTGAAAAACAAACTTAACTAAAATTAGAAGCGTTGGCTTGAAGTTGAAGCATAACAATGACTGCAAATAAATTAAAACTACATAAATTAAGTACACAAAAAGTTGAAACAAATAAAAATAAATTAAACCTAAATAGGAATAAAATACTCACATTAAAAACCAAAAACTAAACCTTTTTAGACATGTTATGAAAATAATAACAATTAATGACTAAAACTAATAAAAATGAATATAAAATAGCACATTTGAGTTTCTGTCTTGATACAGATGTGGCTTTGGTGATCTTGAACCACAATGATGTTCTGGTGTCACTCACTCACGACATGGAGACGGATGCTGTTGCTGGTTTGACCTCCAGTGACCCCGCAGTAGTACTTGCCCTCTGACCCCTCAGTGACCTGCAGCTGGAAGGTGACCTTGATGTTGTTTTCTGCACTAATAAGATCCCCTGTGTCCTTTCTGAGTTCGAAGGTCAGAGGTGAAGCCCAGCCTGGGACCTCGCAGTGAAACTGGACCTGAGATCTCAGATAAGCTTTACTGGGACCAGTCAGAACCGGTTTCAGCCTCGACCCGCCTGTCAGACCACAAACACCTCAAAATAACACGTTACAGTAAGGTCACATTAGTTATTAGTCATGTTAGTTCGTTTGTTATTGTGACTCTGGATCACAAAACCAGTCCCGAGTCGCACGGGTGTAATTGTTGTTAATCATCCGTGACGGCGACACGTGGCGACTCTGTTTTAGAAACGGTTCCTATTTTTCTGCGACGTCGCGCTGGAACAACAAACACAAAGTGTGGCGATGATAATCTCAGACACTGTTTATGTGCGTTATTTAATGTTAAAAGCGTGTCACGTGACTCTGAATATCAGCTAGAGCTCCAGCTTCGCACCTCAGATCTTGAAATTAAACAAATGGAAACAAAAACTGGGAACAAACAAGTGTAATATTTGACAAAGACTGGTTTAGTAACTTTAACAATGTTTAAATGGTGTAATATTTGTGAATTTGATTATGCACTTATCCATGATCTTGAGGGTGTGACTCTATGCACGAGACTCCGCCCACTTCCCACAAGACTCCACCCACACGCTGCATTGATTGGCTGTGGGATTTGATTGATTGTGCCGCGTCTCGCAGTCGCGTCACGTGTGTTGTTTATTTGTCGCTGGAATCGTTTGGTTAGGACAGTGTCAGACTGATCGATATTTCATTAATCATTAGGATATTAAGTAAAGATCATGTTCCAGGACGATATTATGTAAATTTCCTACCGTAAATATATAAAACATGTATTTTTGTGAGTGAATGCAGCACAGATTTCTCAGTGTTTCGATTATTTTGCATCTTCAGATCACAGATTTTCAATAGTGATATTTCGGCCAAATATTGTCCTATCAAACCATATATATATATATATATCAATGGAAAGCTTATTTATTCAGCTTTCAGATTATGTCTAAATATCAATTTAAGCAAATGTACCCATGTGACTGGTTTTGTGGGTCACTAATTAGCAGTGATCAACACACTGGTTACAGCATTTGTTAAAGTTAGTTAATAACAATACAACTGTTCGTGTTCACGTCACTCAGATCCATTAAACATTAACAGAGACAACTTTTGATTTTAATAATGTATAAATGCTGAAATTACCATATAATAGACAAGATTAATACATGATTTAGAAGTGTTATGTTAATATGGTTAATTGTAAGTTATTTCAACTGCTTACGATGAGCATAAATGTGTTAATCGTGGAAACAATTCAATTTATTCTGGACACATGTAGATTGCAGAGGTTTATAGATGTATAATAAACCTGGTTGTTGTTCATTTAAAACATTTAGTTTATTAGTAATAATACATGAAATTCATCTATAAGACTGATAAAAATGCAGTTTAACTGTTTGTGTTAAAATGTGTAGTTCAGTTGAATGTAAATTTGATCTGCAGATTTTATAATAATGAAAAGAAGTACCGATTTCTGTCACAAATCCCAACAAAACTGAAACACAAAAGAGGAATCCAGTAAATCAGCAGCGAGAGACTCTCACAGAGAACCTCACTAATAAACAAAGTACTTCATTAATGGGTTTCTGTCGAATAATGTCAGTAACTCACCGTAGATAAACATGAGGAAACGCTGCATCCTTCAGTCTGCTGATATCAAGACTTGAGGTGTGTGTGTGTGTGTGTGTGTGTGTGTGTGCATGTAAAAGCATATGCATGTGGACTCTGTAAAAGCGCGTGTGTGTAAAAGCATATGTATGTGTGTGTGTGAAAGCGTGTGTGTGGACTGTATAAAAGCATGTGCTTGGTGTGTGGACTCTGTGTTACTGCGTGTGTGTGAGAGATATTTCTTCATCATGTGTTCATCAGAGATAACAAGCGTCATCTCATCACTGAAGCTCCACATTATGAGACACTTTTACAGAATCAGACACCAGGGTTTTTATCGAGAACTAAAACTAAATACTAAATATAAAAACTTACTATAAGCTATTTAGACATATATAAAATCCACAAACACTAAATTCTGGCATAAATGCGACGTGGGATCTCAATATCTCAGCTCTGGAAGGGTCTAGAACCTCCATTTTGGCACTCAGGTCTAAGGCCGTGTGTCCACCAAAGCGTTTTTCCACGCGCCTGGCGTCTGTTTTCATTTGTTTTCAATGGGAGCGCCGTTTTTTTTAAACGCCATGAACGTACCGAGGCGCTGAGCGGTTTTTTTTCTCGCTGAAGTGCCGAGCGCCCGGCGTTTTTACTGGTCGCTGGGAGTTGAATAATGTTCGCAGCGCTCATCACACACTGTCACATTTTACCCAGCCATCCAATCACAGTGGAGGAGGGGCGGGACTAATACCACACCGACCAACTGTCACAACATTCAAACTGCTGCGGATATTCTGTATCATAGCAACGAAACGTCTCAACGGAAAAAATGCTGCGCTGACAAGACGCTCTCAAGCGCCCAAAGCACGGCGTCGTCAGACTCAGCAGAGCGTCTAGCGTTTTCAGCTGGATAAAAACGCTTTGGTGGACACATGGTCTCCAGAGTTTCAAGAAGATCAGAGCAACTCAAAATTTCGACCCGAAAAAACCGACAGTGGTACCCTTTCGTTTTTTTTTTTTTTTTTTTTTTGGTGCGAAAAAAACAAGTTTCTCCAATCTTCTTGAAACTCTGGATTCTGATAGAGGGCCATGAGACTTAAACCTGAGTGCAAAAATGGAGGCTCTAGACCCTTCCAGAGCTGAGATATTGAGATCACACGTAGCATTTACACCATTATTAAAATAGTGGGTTCGTGGACGGTGGAATTATGGGATGGCGCTTGGTACTCAGGGCTCATAAATGGTTTTCATCATGACAGGAAACTTTAATTAAAATGTCCATCAAATACACTACCCAAATCCCCATTCAACAGATTGCCGGCGGGATTCTGTGCATTTGCAGTTTATTGCATGAACGCTGGGATTAGTACATTTAAAAATAGTGAGTTATTGGACACATAGTGGGTCGTGGATGGTGGAATTTCGGGACGGCGCGTGGTGCCACAGACACCGAACAACACCGAACTAACCTTTTAAACCGACCGACCCATACCACACACACCTGTCCCTATACGCCTTATCAATGTTGGGTAAGTTACTCAAAAAAAGTAATTAATTACTAGTTACTAATTACCTCTTCAACTGTGTAATTAGATTACTGTACTAATTACTCTCTCTAAAAAGTATTTAATTATTTTTAATTACTAATTACTTTCAAAATCCCATGTCAATCTCAACCAGCTGAATAATACAAGGATAGACATGAATCTGTTTTAATTCTTTCAAATAAACACTATAAAATTGCACGAATTATCCTTAAACTGACCAAGGTGGAGAAGGTTACATTATAAAAACATACTTTAACATCAGACAATACATTTTGATCTTAAACCCACTATTGTTTTATGTCTGATCTCATGACATTTCACACTTTTTTTCATACATATTTTACAATAATTCATACGAAGTTGTACTAATGCGGTCGTAATATTTAGACACCTCATAAAATGCAAACGAATCGCTTTTCGATTGATCGGATTGATCCATACACAGTATTTATTTACCTCAATTACATCAGAAGTAACTGTAATTAAATTACTGATGAATTCAGAGTAATCCCTTACTTTACATTTTCAAGGGAAAAGTAATTAAATTACAGTAACTAATTACTTAGTAATTAGTTACACCCAACACTGCGCCTTATTCACGGCAGCGCCATCTTTGATTTTTAGTGAGAATGAAAGCGAGGCTGTGAGGGATAGACTTGCATCTGTTCAATGGGCCGTACTGTTATTTAATGTGTTTTCGGATTGTTCTGCTCATGAAACACTGGAAAAATATCTTTCAGTTGACAAAAAACTCCTGATCTGTAAGCTGTGGAAAATCGTAAGTAATCTAGGGGCTTTATTCAGCTTTTTACAGCGGATGCCTATCCCTCACAGCCTCACTTTCATACCTGTCACGGCGCCGCTCTGAATAAGGAGGTCCTTACCCGTGTGTGCGATTCTGCTCGATAGCAGCAAAAGTGTTTTACACTACAATAACAATTAAGTAGATTGTATTTTTCCATTTAAGTAGTACTTAAAACCACTTAATATAAAGTGGGACCTGTGTTGTCATTATAATCCCCTATAAAAAAATACATCTAAAAAATAATAATTGGGATGTACAATGGTTGTGGTTCCTCTCTAAGAAATGCAACTAAAGACATTATTTGATTATTCAAAGTTGAAGGAAGGAACATCCCTGAACTTTAGAACTGGATTATCGTCGTCATTATCTATGAAAAAGAAACTGCAGAAAGCTGACGAGTCACTGTCAGACGCTGAGTGCGTCTGTGTGTGTGTGTGTGTGTGGGTGGGTGGGTCTAGCCTACTCATGACGTTTAGGAACTTACAAATCTGGTTTCACATGTGAGGGTTTCAGACTTTGTATAGCCTAGACACTGCACACTGGAGAGCTTTATTCTCAGACAACTATCTTCCAGAGAACTGTGTGTGTGTGTGTGTGTGTGTGTGTGTGAGAGAGCAGAAGGACCTGTTGTGGAGGATGAAGCTGCTCTATGGACTGATCCTGGCGATGGCTGTCCTGGTTCTGGCTGAAGGACACGGCGTTGAATCTGGATGTCAGATCTGGGATAACAGTAAAGACCACAGTGTCGATAACACAATCGTGTGCTGTACGAAGTGCCTTCCAGGTGAGTTTGGCAAAGGACTTAACTCTGGGATAAAATGATTGATGAAACACTGAATATAACATCTGTTTTGGATCAATATCAACAGAAAAACTACAAAACTAAAAATATAGATCGTGACTTTAACTTTAGGTACAAGTATCAAGATTCAATATATTATAACTAAGTTTATAGTTAAATACACATGCTCTTTAGGAGTGTGAGAGATTCCTGTTTCCATAGTAAGGATTAGGATTGTGGGTAGGATGAATTTTGATTTTTTTTTTTTTTTTTTAATTATCTAGATTATTATTATTATTATTTAGGTCTGCAAAAACCTCGGGTCAAAAGGGGCCATTGGTTCAGAAAGGTTTGAGAAACAATGCTTTATGCTTATAGTTTGTTTTTTGTGTGAAGTGAAAGCCTGAAAAAAAGGTTTACATCAGAAAGATGCCAGGGTTTTGTCTCGAATGCCATATCAATGGAAATTAATCATTTTGATAAACATTACCAGCTTTTATTATTCTAATAATATTAATAACAATAAGTTATCAAACAACACCAAAAAATATCAATGGAAATGAAAAACAAATGGGGAAAATAAATCATATATGTAACTCGTTGTTGGAGGCGACACAGGTATACATTTGGGATAGATGAATTTAGAATAAATGACTAAACCCCAAAACTGAAATAACAATATTAACACACAAATATCAAACTGTTCACAGTATTTAGCACAGTATTTTCACTTGAACACTGATGTGTGTTTCAGTTTCCCTTCATGATAAAATGTGATCATGCGATTAAAAGAGCCACACACACACACACACACACACAGCTGCTTTCATCCTCACGGTGCATTACTTTCCGTTTCATTATTGTGCAGTGTGTGATGTTCACCGGAAGGATGTCATCATGTGTAGAGTGAAGTCCACTGCATTTTGTTTTTAATCTATTATAGTCAACAATCCAATTTTGGTGTGTCTGCCTTCATTGCACAAGATCACAAGACACATTTATTTATTTGATTAGTCAAATAAATAGTTCTTTGACTAATCAAATTCATTTTACATGTTGGAGAATGTTGGTAAAGTTGACTGCCATAGTATTATTTTAATGGGGACCAGCAACCGTCTTTAAAACATCTTCTTTTGTGTTCAGCGCAAAGAAATAAATTCATACAGGTTTGGAACAACATGAGGGTGAGTAAATGATGACAGCGTTTAGGAAAAAGAGGACGTAGACTGTGTTGAAGGTGTGTAATCCTACTATATGTGTGTGTTTGTTGCAGGAAACCGTCTAAAAACTAAATGCGGCCCAGACCCAAGGTTTCTGTGTACTCCCTGTGAAACTGACAACTTCATCCACATCGAAAACACTGACGCAAACCAACGGAAATGTCTGAGGTGTGATGAGTGTATAGGAGGTACAGCATACAATATTTTTTCCATTTAAACTGATGCTAAAGCCTTCATTGCTGTGTTTTTTTTATTCAAGTGCTCTGAGCATCACTATACAAATGCCAAAATTACCCAGACAGCAACATAGTGTTGGCCCAGATCCGGTACATGTTGATTTCACAACTGGAACATTACGATGCTGTCTGGGTCGCTGACGACAGGGTTGGCGGGTCTGTGCAATAAAACAATGGCCAGTAAAAATAATAATAATTCGTAAAAACTATCCCAAGCCTGAACAATACCGAACATGCCTTTGGTGTGAGAGACAGAGATACCAATGTGTTGCTCCAGAGGCGTGCGACCTCTGATATATATATATAAATAACTTTGGATAAAAGCGTCAGCTAAATTAATAAATGTAAATATGAAAACCAGGTGGCAGACGGGTGAAAGAGAATTGCACCGCCAGCAGAAACACAATTTGTGGGTGTTTACAAGGATATCGATGTGGAAACGGCAAATGCTCTCACTGCCTGAAGGAGTGTGGGAAGGGAGAGCAACCTGATGGAAAAGGTAAGTCTGGATAAAGACAACTGATCAGTCTCTACGTATCTTATTAACTAATATACATCTGACCGCAATGTCTTTCTGCTACGAATTTAGGCAAGTGTGAGCCGTGTCCTCCACGGATGTACAACGACAAGCTCCATCAACCCTGCGTGAACTGGACCAAGTATGACGCCTTTAGCGTTGTTGTTTCTGATATCGATCTGCCTGTTGAAAACACTTCCGGGCTGATGAAACCACACTTCACAAGCCATTTCAAAAATGTATCTCTCAACCCACAGATGTATGCCTGACCATCAGATAATTGTTCCTGGAAGTTCATCTACAGATGTGATCTGTGGCCCTCAACCACACACCAAAGCGACAGTGTTGCCGTACAGTGATGCAGAGAGAAGTATGAATGACACAGGCAACCTGTGGGCATGATAGTGACCTCACTGATGACCACGGGGAGTTTCTGAACACCCTGAAGTGGTCTTTAGTTCAGATTATGGGAAGCCCTACATTTTTCATGCATTTGACCTTTTATAATTCATATACACACATGCACCCACCCACCCACACACACACACTTTGTACTTGATGTTCAGTTAAATATATAAACAGATTTCAGTTAGAAAAGAGCTGATAATTTGATGTATGAAACGCTAAAACTCACATTTTCTTTCCATTGGCATCTTTAAGGATCATTTTCAACTCATTGTTGCTCTTTGCTTCAGATGTCACGGTTATTCTCATCATCTTCGGGCTCATAGGCATAACCATACCTCTCGCTATAATCCTCTTCCTGGAGTGGAGAAGGAGAAAGGTCACCCATGAAGAGAGAAAGCAACCAGGTAAACTTCATCTGCCGTTGTGTTTACTTCTGCATGTTTAACCCTAAAACCATATTCTGGACAAATGTGGGCAAAATAGTTTTGATTTATTTTTTTAAAAAAAAATACTTCCCTTGATCTGAGCGGTTCAAGACTTGCCTCCTGAACACACACAATTTTTTTGACTCAATTCTACAATGTTAAGTGGGTGAAGAAAAAAC
>NW_024121377.1:181478-234925 GCF_016745375.1 Pimephales promelas | reverse complement strand
TTGTATCCGCTGGCCTTGCAGATGAGCCGACCGTCATGTTGTGTGTTGATAAGCAGAGGAAAAGTGGCTATTTCTCCAGTCAGAGAGCTGTGCTCCCCGATCATCTTCCCCGGGTTTGACTCGACATAGAGCTCGTATAGGAGGACAGGCAACGAGGAATTTTGCAGTAGAATCTCAGGAATCTCGCAGTAGAAATCCTCAGTCGAACCGTTTAATGCAACGGACGGACCCATCAGAACCGGTTCATCAAGTTTGTGCAGAGCTCCTGAAACAGAGGAAAAGAGTCGAGAACACACACACACACACACCAAACAAATATGCTCTTCCTCAGTTTCTGTCTTGTTTTCCAGTACAAAATATCTAAACTTTCTTAAATCAAGATACATTTACAGGAGAAGAAACAAAATGACTGAAGATAACACGTGCTTTTTCTGAAAAATATATAAAAAATTATGCTTAAAAAAAGAAAAAAGAAAACATTCGCCAATGGGGTAATACATATAATAATTTTGGGGGAAAAAAGGACCACTGTCAGATATTTTTCTTGTTTTAATAAGTCACATTATTTTTAGACAGTTTTCCAAAAACACAACTTAATCACATAAGTAATTTTGCTTCTCGGGTAAATATGTGTGATTTAAGAATGCAAAGGAAAATGAGACAAACAGTGCAGTGCATCTTATTTAAAACTCTTAAAAATATCAGAATGTCATTGCATTTGACGACACATTTGTTGGGTTTGAAATGATAATTCTGAAGAAGAAGACATTCAGTGTTGTTTTTGTTTGTAGTGGATCATAATTCAGGCAATAATGCAATTAAGTTCACAATTAACTTAGTGAGCAAACACATTTAAATTGATGCATTTTGCAGATGCTTTCATCCAAAGCAACTTGAATCGCATTCAATATTACAGTCAACATTGTCAAAATTTCGATTTTTCAGTTCATGCATTTATTGGGAACCTAAACACGTGATCTTGGCACTTTTTGGGGGTATTAAACACACACACTTAACCATAATATAATCCAATTGGTAGGAAAAGAAAGCCACGTACCCGTCCTTGGATACAAGACAGAAATACCTGCTGGAAAAATATACATACATAAATGAAAAGACAAACACCACATGAAAACATCCATCAGATATGAACAAGTTTCCTCCACCTATGAGAATCAGTGAAACATGCATTGACTCCATCCTCGCTGAATATCCAAACACCAGAATGATCTTTATATTAATGCAGCATGTGAACACACAAACACACACTGAAGAACATGTCTCACTTCAACAGAGCTGATGGGATCCACCCTAAACACTCCATGTTTCGAGCACAGATAGGGCCGATGCCAATGCAAACCACACAACAACGAGGGAAGATTGTGGAGAACACATTGCATGAACATCTGAGATAAACTATGTACTGCCCATATATTGTTAGTTATTGCAATAATACAGCAAAATTATAAACCGTTCATCATGTCATGGGTTATTCCCAGTGACACACATTCTGTTTAATTTAGTTTTAATAGGGCTCTTTCCATCTGAATGCACCAACAAAGTTAATGGTGAAGAAACCAAACAAGGACGATTTGAAAGTTTAGTGACCTCGAGTAAGTACCAACAGCACAACCTACTGGTGTAAAGTTGTAAATTAAAGTTAAAACCGATCATAAACTTACATTTATAGACCTCCTCTCATTTGCGATTTGTTAATTTTGAAACCAAATATTTGACGCTCTTGACATTTTGGCGGTTTTCCCGTAACTGCCTCAAACACGTGACGTGAACCCTTGACGAATAATAATAATAGCACGGAATAAACATGAATAACCTCAGAACTTCAGAAGAAGGTATGTTGAATTTTTAAGATACAGAAAGGAACCATCTCATCTAATCGTTCAGCCAGTGTTTTAAACGCTAAAAAGACGTCAAAAAAAAAAAAAAAAAAAAAAAACAGCTTGAAAACGACGTCGTCACATTTACCTCAGAAAAGTCATTAATTGATGTTTCATGATATTTCGTTTAAATGCGTACATTTTTACAACGATCTGGTGTAAAACATATATATTACTAAATATAAAACTGTTATGTGCAATACACTTGTTATCATCATCACCTAACATATCTAACTGATAAGATTCCCTGTTTTCTGTAAGAAAAATCTGCATACTGTACCTGATCTGCAAATGGATCAAATTGAGATCATAATACACCGAGTTCAAGAGCTTGTGAATCGCTTGAATCTTGAATTCTGTGTTAAAACCAAGCCCTTGTTTAAAAAAGTCCTTCAGATTTTTATTTATTTATTTATCTTATCTATCTCTTTATTGTATTAATTAAAGCAAGATCAATTGCAACATTTGGTAAATTAAACATTTACTTGGTATATAAAAGCCTTACAATCTTAAAGATACGGCACATTTACAACAAAAAGTTTAGCTCCAACCATAATTAAATACATCTGAACCAGCGAATCAAGGTCTGCAGGATCACTATAGTGTGTTTGGAGCAGGTCTTGTCTGGTCTGGTTTAGTCCGCAAAATTCACGATGAATGTTTTCATTTCCACAGTTTGAGGTTTAAATGAAACTTCAGCTGGAAAGTTCATTCTGCTGAGAAGAACAGAAGAGAGATTAGATTCGTTCTTTACACGGCATCACATCCAAATGAAGCTTTTGAGAGACTAAAACTCACGGCATCGCATCAGACTGGATCTCATCTGAAGGAGAAAGGAGAAAGAAAAGCAAGTTAAAGACCTTGTGCCAAAAACACACGAAGAAACGTGTGGACTGAACTTACGTTTAATGCCATGTTTGCAGGAGTTGTTTCTGCGCTTGGTGCTCCAGAACAGAAAACATGAGGCTCCTACGATCACCATTGATAGGAAACCACAGAAAACTAACGCAATGACCTCCATGGGCGTCGCTGACAAATCTGTGCAAGAACATACGAAACCATCATCAAATTTCTTTAAAGTCACCATGAAATCAAAATGGACATTTTTTTTAACGTAAAATTGCAGTGATTATTCTTCGAGTACGTTTACACGACAACACTATGCTTAAAACAGAGAAGTTTTCAGCATACAGACGACACCATTGTCTAAACGATCATGGGTTAGTGTTAGGGTTTAACTGTTCATTTACACCAAAAAAACGCTGTTGTATAGTAAATGAACAGTCAAAATCCATAAAATGTTTTAATTGAAAGCGGTGTCGCGTAAACAGCCCCTAAATGATTCGTCGGTGCACATCATCATTATTGTGTTAATAATGTTGAATCAGAATCAGTTCCTCTTGCAGCATCTCTTCTCTTCTCTGATGATGAGGGCGGGGCTATAACCTGTCACTCACCCAGCCAATCAACTCCCCACAGACACAATCAAGCCCCGCCCACGTTTGTTCTTGTTCCAGCAGCGTTTCACTCGACATACAACACTTTAGTGAAGAATCTGGAATTGATTTGATGGTTGGATGGTTGTGGTTTGGCCCAATTTAAACACTTCTGGAACAAGAACACATGTGGGCGGAGCCTGATTGTGTCTGTTGGGAGCTGATTGGCTGGTTGTGGTTTGCTATTGTCTGATCTAATGTGAGTGACAGGTCATAGCCCCGCCCTCGTCATCAGAGAAGTGAAGAGATGCTGCAAAGTTATTTTTAAGTTATTCTGATAAATCATTTACAATACTGCAATATTCCATAAAAGCAAGAATTAGCGACTTTAAAGTCTTCCTTGATAAACACACGCTTACCTGTCTTCTGTATGAAGACGTCCTCACTCTCCACCCAGATCGAGCTGTCGTTGAAGCTGTCCCTCGCCCTGCAGCGGTAATTACCAGAGCTGATGTCCGTGAGGAATAAGATCTGCCCGTTCTGCATCTCCATGTGAGCGTTGCCCCCTGGTGGAAGGGAGGAATGGTTCAGAGACCAGGAGAACGCGGGAAACGTTCCTCTATCGGGGAAGCATGTGAGCCGAGCCGCTGTCACCACTGCATCGACATCATAGAGGTATTTTACCATCACTCGCACAGCACCACCTACTGGAACTAACAAAAACAGGTTGAGAAACACGTTTGTAGGAAGAATAAGTCACTGTTTTTGTGCCATCAAATGCCACCAAGTGTCATTTATTCCTGTCATCAAAGCTGAATTTATGAATGAAGGTAACTTGACTTGAGATTACCGCTGCCTTATTACATTAACTCAAACGAGACGCACTTACCCACGTGTAAATGCACAGGATCAGACAGAAGCTGCTGTGTTTCTGCCTGAGCTTTACATTGAGCCAGGCCCATATCCAGACCGAGAGAGACGGGCCGAACGGACCAGAACTCCAGCGAATCCACACGTTTCACATCCACTTCCTGTCCGTTCACCAGTAAGCTGAATGTCACAGGCGGAGACCCACGTGCCAAACGGCAGCTAACGTTGGCCATCAGGCTCGAGCCATTCAAGAAGACCACAAATGACAACTTGAGCGTCGAGATGTTCTCTGAAAATCATAAAACATGAAACCGGTTCTGAAATAGGATGTTTTTTTTTGTTTTTTTTTTAGAGAAACAGCATATTGAACAACAAAAAAATCTGCAAAAAATGCTCTTGAAACAAACAAATGCACATAAATCTGGCTAAAATCAAGCAAAATAATCTGCCAATGGGTTATACAAAACTGACTTGATAGCAATTCATGAAAAAAAATGTAGTCACTAATAAATGCTACTGGATCTTAGACAAAAATGCAGTTTTCACTTTTTATAGGAACTAAATAATCAGTAATTTTAGTAAAGATTGCATAAAAATGTGAATATTTAACCTTAAATTCATTTTCATAACCTGAAAATTCTTAAAACAACCCAATAAATTAATAATTTTAGTACATTTTACTTAGATTTAAGTGCATCTTGCTTGTTTCAAGAAGGGATTTTTTTTTGCAGTGTAAATAAAAAAAAAAAATCATATTTTACCTCTTAATTTAGATTCTTGAAATTAGAATTTTTAGGGGGGTATTATTATTAAATTAGCTCAACAATCTAACTAAACATGCACAAAAACTTGCACTTTATAGCGGTCACTTGTTTCTGGTAAAATCTACCTCAAATTGAGTTAAAATTCACTTGCTAAGACTGAAGAAATTTCTTAAATAAAGATTTAATTTTTATTAAGAAAATTTTTATTTTTATTTTATAAAGATTATAATTTTTTATAAATATAATAACAGATAAATAAATAAATAAATAAATGCATATTTTATGACTTTTTGTTAACACTTGTACAATAACATTCGTTAAACCCCTGGTCAGAGCCTGACTCCACCCACTGGCAATATTTGAAAAATGCTGGAAAAGTGGGCGGAGCCCAGCGGAGGGGGGCGTGCACCTGAGACGCATCTCTTTGTATGAAACTTGCCTACGTCACCAACAACCGCTGTGTCACGTACCACCGCAAACATCCTGAAGAGGGCAGCACTAAGATGTTTTTACACCATATATTGTAGAAATAGAACATTTTATAAACAAATGCCAAAAAAGTTACTCGAATCAATGACTGGTATTAATAAAGATCCATTCTTACAGATCATTAACTAAAAAAAGTTGGTTAAGCGTTTAGTTAACATGAACTTCACGTATACAGCATTTATTCATCTTAGTTAATGTTAATTACAACATTTACTAATACTTTATTTAAATCTTGTTTACATTAGTTAATGCACTGTGAACTAACATGAACAGCTGTATTTTTATTAACTAACATTAAAGTCCTCATGAAATCAAAATTGACCATACTTACTTTGTTTGCCTAAATTGCTCGTTTTGTGGTGAACAATTCATACATGCAAGTCAGAATGAAACACCCATTTTTCTAGATCCAATCAGGTGCTAGTTGGAAAAAAAGCCACGCCCACTATTTTGCCTCATTTAGTATTCCGTTTCTCTCGGAAATACGTCACAACACTGGAGAAAAGTGGTTTGCAACTTCCGGTTCACGGGGACTTTAACAGAGATTAACAAATGTATTGCTCAGGTAGTTCATGTTAGTTAATACATTAACTAATGAAACATATTGTAAAGTGTTACCGACTTTTAATCTTTCCTGGCAAAAAAAAACAAGACGAAGATTTTTTACTTGCTTAGATTTCAGTTTTTGGAGTGTGATTACTGTCAAATTAGTTACGTTTCACGGTGACACGGAGGTTTTGGCTGCTGGAGAATCTCGGGTTGACCTCCATTATGTTTTGAGCTGTGCACGAGTATGTCCCAGCATGCCGTTCACTCGCGGCGTCCACCGTGAGAGCGTCTCCTGAGAGCCGATAGTGTTGTGACGAGGCGTTGACCTCTTGCTGGTCATGATCCCATGTGAAGGACAGATGCGTCCCCTTCCTGACGAGACAGCGCAGGTGAACGTCTGTCCTTCATACAGGACCGGGGGATCCGGATCTGAGCTCAGACGGGCCCCGAGGACTGGAGCTGTCGAGGAGGAACACAATTGAAATGTTGCCTTAAAATAGATAGATTAAAAAAATATGCAAAAAATAAATTAAACTGAAATTGTAATATGTATATATATATATATATATTATTTTTTTTAAATACAAAAGCACAAAACAAAATTGCTAAAAATTAAACAAAAAAAACTTAACTGGAAATAAAAAAGTACTTAAACTGAAATAAAAGTAAATGAAACCTAAATAGTGTTTTGTGTGTGTGTGTGTGTGTGTGTGTGTGTGTGTGTTTTACAAAAACAAAATAAAATTGCAAATTGGAAACAAATAACTGGAAATAAATAGAAAAACGTTAGTAAATAGTGAATATTTATAACAAAATAAAAAAACCCCAACAAAATAGCTAAATATTTAACAAATTAAAATGATGAAACTGGAAATAAATAAAAATGTAAACTAAATTAAAAAATAAATTAAGCCTAAATAGTAATATTTAAACAGAAGCGCTTAATAAAATAATATATAAATATCAGATAAAACTTTGATTAAACAAAAATTTTAAATGTTGCCCTAAAATAAAAAAAAAGAAACTAATGGTAATATAAAAAAAATACAAAGCCATCAAAATAACAAAATATTTAACTAAAATATCAAATATAAATATTAGATTGAAAAACAAACTTAACTAAAATTAGAAGCGTTGGCTTGAAGTTGAAGCATAACAATGACTGCAAATAAATTAAAACTACATAAATTAAGTACACAAAAAGTTGAAACAAATAAAAATAAATTAAACCTAAATAGGAATAAAAATACTCACATTAAAAACCAAAAACTAAACCTTTTTAGACATGTTATGAAAATAATAACAATTAATGACTAAAACTAATAAAAATGAATATAAAATAGCACATTTGAGTTTCTGTCTTGATACAGATGTGGCTTTGGTGATCTTGAACCACAATGATGTTCTGGTGTCACTCACTCACGACATGGAGACGGATGCTGTTGCTGGTTTGACCTCCAGTGACCCCGCAGTAGTACTTGCCCTCTGACCCCTCAGTGACCTGCAGCTGGAAGGTGACCTTGATGTTGTTTTCTGCACTAATAAGATCCCCTGTGTCCTTTCTGAGTTCGAAGGTCAGAGGTGAAGCCCAGCCTGGGACCTCGCAGTGAAACTGGACCTGAGATCTCAGATAAGCTTTACTGGGACCAGTCAGAACCGGTTTCAGCCTCGACCCGCCTGTCAGACCACAAACACCTCAAAATAACACGTTACAGTAAGGTCACATTAGTTATTAGTCATGTTAGTTCGTTTGTTATTGTGACTCTGGATCACAAAACCAGTCCCGAGTCGCACGGGTGTAATTGTTGTTAATCATCCGTGACGGCGACACGTGGCGACTCTGTTTTAGAAACGGTTCCTATTTTTCTGCGACGTCGCGCTGGAACAACAAACACAAAGTGTGGCGATGATAATCTCAGACACTGTTTATGTGCGTTATTTAATGTTAAAAGCGTGTCACGTGACTCTGAATATCAGCTAGAGCTCCAGCTTCGCACCTCAGATCTTGAAATTAAACAAATGGAAACAAAAACTGGGAACAAACAAGTGTAATATTTGACAAAGACTGGTTTAGTAACTTTAACAATGTTTAAATGGTGTAATATTTGTGAATTTGATTATGCACTTATCCATGATCTTGAGGGTGTGACTCTATGCACGAGACTCCGCCCACTTCCCACAAGACTCCACCCACACGCTGCATTGATTGGCTGTGGGATTTGATTGATTGTGCCGCGTCTCGCAGTCGCGTCACGTGTGTTGTTTATTTGTCGCTGGAATCGTTTGGTTAGGACAGTGTCAGACTGATCGATATTTCATTAATCATTAGGATATTAAGTAAAGATCATGTTCCAGGACGATATTATGTAAATTTCCTACCGTAAATATATAAAACATGTATTTTTGTGAGTGAATGCAGCACAGATTTCTCAGTGTTTCGATTATTTTGCATCTTCAGATCACAGATTTTCAATAGTGATATTTCGGCCAAATATTGTCCTATCAAACCATATATATATATATATATCAATGGAAAGCTTATTTATTCAGCTTTCAGATTATGTCTAAATATCAATTTAAGCAAATGTACCCATGTGACTGGTTTTGTGGGTCACTAATTAGCAGTGATCAACACACTGGTTACAGCATTTGTTAAAGTTAGTTAATAACAATACAACTGTTCGTGTTCACGTCACTCAGATCCATTAAACATTAACAGAGACAACTTTTGATTTTAATAATGTATAAATGCTGAAATTACCATATAATAGACAAGATTAATACATGATTTAGAAGTGTTATGTTAATATGGTTAATTGTAAGTTATTTCAACTGCTTACGATGAGCATAAATGTGTTAATCGTGGAAACAATTCAATTTATTCTGGACACATGTAGATTGCAGAGGTTTATAGATGTATAATAAACCTGGTTGTTGTTCATTTAAAACATTTAGTTTATTAGTAATAATACATGAAATTCATCTATAAGACTGATAAAAATGCAGTTTAACTGTTTGTGTTAAAATGTGTAGTTCAGTTGAATGTAAATTTGATCTGCAGATTTTATAATAATGAAAAGAAGTACCGATTTCTGTCACAAATCCCAACAAAACTGAAACACAAAAGAGGAATCCAGTAAATCAGCAGCGAGAGACTCTCACAGAGAACCTCACTAATAAACAAAGTACTTCATTAATGGGTTTCTGTCGAATAATGTCAGTAACTCACCGTAGATAAACATGAGGAAACGCTGCATCCTTCAGTCTGCTGATATCAAGACTTGAGTGTGTGTGTGTGTGTGTGTGTGTGTGTGTGCATGTAAAAGCATATGCATGTGGACTCTGTAAAAGCGCGTGTGTGTAAAAGCATATGTATGTGTGTGTGTGAAAGCGTGTGTGTGGACTGTATAAAAGCATGTGCTTGGTGTGTGGACTCTGTGTTACTGCGTGTGTGTGAGAGATATTTCTTCATCATGTGTTCATCAGAGATAACAAGCGTCATCTCATCACTGAAGCTCCACATTATGAGACACTTTTACAGAATCAGACACCAGGGTTTTTATCGAGAACTAAAACTAAATACTAAATATAAAAACTTACTATAAGCTATTTAGACATATATAAAATCCACAAACACTAAATTCTGGCATAAATGCGACGTGGGATCTCAATATCTCAGCTCTGGAAGGGTCTAGAACCTCCATTTTGGCACTCAGGTCTAAGGCCGTGTGTCCACCAAAGCGTTTTTCCACGCGCCTGGCGTCTGTTTTCATTTGTTTTCAATGGGAGCGCCGTTTTTTTTAAACGCCATGAACGTACCGAGGCGCTGAGCGGTTTTTTTTCTCGCTGAAGTGCCGAGCGCCCGGCGTTTTTACTGGTCGCTGGGAGTTGAATAATGTTCGCAGCGCTCATCACACACTGTCACATTTTACCCAGCCATCCAATCACAGTGGAGGAGGGGCGGGACTAATACCACACCGACCAACTGTCACAACATTCAAACTGCTGCGGATATTCTGTATCATAGCAACGAAACGTCTCAACGGAAAAAATGCTGCGCTGACAAGACGCTCTCAAGCGCCCAAAGCACGGCGTCGTCAGACTCAGCAGAGCGTCTAGCGTTTTCAGCTGGATAAAAACGCTTTGGTGGACACATGGTCTCCAGAGTTTCAAGAAGATCAGAGCAACTCAAAATTTCGACCCGAAAAAACCGACAGTGGTACCCCTTTCGTTTTTTTTTTTTTTTTTTTTTTGGTGCGAAAAAACAAGTTTCTCCAATCTTCTTGAAACTCTGGATTCTGATAGAGGGCCATGAGACTTAAACCTGAGTGCAAAAATGGAGGCTCTAGACCCTTCCAGAGCTGAGATATTGAGATCACACGTAGCATTTACACCATTATTAAAATAGTGGGTTCGTGGACGGTGGAATTATGGGATGGCGCTTGGTACTCAGGGCTCATAAATGGTTTTCATCATGACAGGAAACTTTAATTAAAATGTCCATCAAATACACTACCCAAATCCCCATTCAACAGATTGCCGGCGGGATTCTGTGCATTTGCAGTTTATTGCATGAACGCTGGGATTAGTACATTTAAAAATAGTGAGTTATTGGACACATAGTGGGTTCGTGGATGGTGGAATTTCGGGACGGCGCGTGGTGCCACAGACACCGAACAACACCGAACTAACCTTTTAAACCGACCGACCCATACCACACACACCTGTCCCTATACGCCTTATCAATGTTGGGTAAGTTACTCAAAAAAAGTAATTAATTACTAGTTACTAATTACCTCTTCAACTGTGTAATTAGATTACTGTACTAATTACTCTCTCTAAAAAGTATTTAATTATTTTTAATTACTAATTACTTTCAAAATCCCATGTCAATCTCAACCAGCTGAATAATACAAGGATAGACATGATGAATCTGTTTTAATTCTTTCAAATAAACACTATAAAATTGCACGAATTATCCTTAAACTGACCAAGGTGGAGAAGGTTACATTATAAAAACATACTTTAACATCAGACAATACATTTTGATCTTAAACCCACTATTGTTTTATGTCTGATCTCATGACATTTCACACTTTTTTTCATACATATTTTACAATAATTCATACGAAGTTGTACTAATGCGGTCGTAATATTTAGACACCTCATAAAATGCAAACGAATCGCTTTTCGATTGATCGGATTGATCCATACACAGTATTTATTTACCTCAATTACATCAGAAGTAACTGTAATTAAATTACTGATGAATTCAGAGTAATCCCTTACTTTACATTTTCAAGGGAAAAGTAATTAAATTACAGTAACTAATTACTTAGTAATTAGTTACACCCAACACTGCGCCTTATTCACGGCAGCGCCATCTTTGATTTTTAGTGAGAATGAAAGCGAGGCTGTGAGGGATAGACTTGCATCTGTTCAATGGGCCGTACTGTTATTTAATGTGTTTTCGGATTGTTCTGCTCATGAAACACTGGAAAAATATCTTTCAGTTGACAAAAAACTCCTGATCTGTAAGCTGTGGAAAATCGTAAGTAATCTAGGGGCTTTATTCAGCTTTTTACAGCGGATGCCTATCCCTCACAGCCTCACTTTCATACCTGTCACGGCGCCGCTCTGAATAAGGAGGTCCTTACCCGTGTGTGCGATTCTGCTCGATAGCAGCAAAAGTGTTTTACACTACAATAACAATTAAGTAGATTGTATTTTTCCATTTAAGTAGTACTTAAAACCACTTAATATAAAGTGGGACCTGTGTTATCATTATAATCCCCTATAAAAAAATACATCTAAAAAATAATAATTGGGATGTACAATGGTTGTGGTTCCTCTCAAAGAAATGCAACTAAAGACATTATTTGATTATTCAAAGTTGAAGGAAGGAACATCCCTGAACTTTAGAACTGGATTATCGTCGTCATTATCTATGAAAAAGAAACTGCAGAAAGCTGACGAGTCACTGTCAGACGCTGAGTGCGTCTGTGTGTGTGTGTGTGTGTGTGGGTGGGTCTAGCCTACTCATGACGTTTAGGAACTTACAAATCTGGTTTCACATGTGAGGGTTTCAGACTTTGTATAGCCTAGACGCTGCACACTGGAGAGCTTTATTCTCAGACAACTATCTTCCAGAGAACTGTGTGTGTGTGTGTGTGTGTGTGTGTGTGAGCAGAAGGACCTGTTGTGGAGGATGAAGCTGCTCTATGGACTGATCCTGGCGATGGCTGTCCTGGTTTTGGCTGAAGGACACGGCGTTGAATCTGGATGTCAGATCTGGGATAACAGTAAAGACCACAGTGTCGATAACACAATCGTGTGCTGTACGAAGTGCCTTCCAGGTGAGTTTGGCAAAGGACTTAACTCTGGGATAAAATGATTGATGAAACACTGAATATAACATCTGTTTTGGATCAATATCAACAGAAAAACTACAAAACTAAAAATATAGATCGTGACTTTAACTTTAGGTACAAGTATCAAGATTCAATATATTATAACTAAGTTTATAGTTACATACACATGCTCTTTAGGAGTGTGAGAGATTCCTGTTTCCATAGTAAGGATTAGGATTGTGGGTAGGATGAATTTTGATTTTTTTTTTTTTAATTATCTAGATTGTTATTATTATTATTTAGGTCTGCAAAAACCTCGGGTCAAAAGGGGCCATTGGTTCAGAAAGGTTTGAGAAACAATGCTTTATGCTTATAGTTCGTTTTTTTGTGAAGTAAAAGCCTGAAAAAAAGGTTTACACCAGATAGATGCCAGGGTTTTGTCTCGAATGCCATATCAATGGAAATTAAGCATTTTGATAAACATTACCAGCTTTTATTATTCTAATAATATTAATAACAATAAGTTATCAAACAACACCAAAAAATATCAATGGAAATGAAAAACAAATGGGGAAAATAAATCATATATGTAACTCGTTGTTGGAGGCGACACAGGTATACATTTGGGATAGATGAATTTAGAATAAATGACTAAACCCCAAAACTGAAATAACAATATTAACACACAAATATCAAACTGTTCACAGTATTTAGCACAGTATTTTCACTTGAACACTGATGTGTGTTTCAGTTTCCCTTCATGATAAAATGTGATCATGCGATTAAAAGAGCCACACACACACACACACACAGCTGCTTTCATCCTCACGGTGCATTACTTTCCGTTTCATTATTGTGCAGTGTGTGACGTTCACCGGAAGGATGTCATCATGTGTAGAGTGAAGTCCACTGCATTTCGTATTTAATCTATTATAGTCAACAATCCAATTTTGGTGTGTCTGCCTTCATTGCACAAGATCACAAGACACATTTATTTATTTGATTAGTCAAATAAATACTTCTTTGACTAATCAAATTCATTTTACATGTTGGAGAATGTTGGTAAAGTTGACTGCCATAGTATTATTTTAATGGGGACCAGCAACCGTCTTCAAAACATCTTCTTTTGTGTTCAGCGCAAAGAAATAAATTCATACAGGTTTGGAACAACATGAGGGTGAGTAAATGATGACAGCGTTTAGGAAAAAGAGGACGTAGACTGTGTTGAAGGTGTGTAATCCTACTATATGTGTGTGTTTGTTGCAGGAAACCGTCTAAAAACTAAATGCGGCCCAGACCCAAGGTTTCTGTGTACTCCCTGTGAAACTGACAACTTCATCCACATCGAAAACACTGACGCAAACCAACGGAAATGTCTGAGGTGTGATGAGTGTATAGGAGGTACAGCATACAATATTTTTTCCATTTAAACTGATGCTAAAGCCTTCATTGCTGTGTTTTTTTTATTCAAGTGCTCTGAGCATCACTATACAAATGCCAAAATTACCCAGACAGCAACATAGTGTTGGCCCAGATCCGGTACATGTTGATTTCACAACTGGAACATTACGATGCTGTCTGGGTCGCTGACGACAGGGTTGGCGGGTCTGTGCAATAAAACAATGGCCAGTAAAAATAATAATAATTCGTAAAAACTATCCCAAGCCTGAACAATACCGAACATGCCTTTGGTGTGAGAGACAGAGATACCAATGTGTTGCTCCAGAGGCGTGCGACCTCTGATATATATATATAAATAACTTTGGATAAAAGCGTCAGCTAAATTAATAAATGTAAATATGAAAACCAGGTGGCAGACGGGTGAAAGAGAATTGCACCGCCAGCAGAAACACAATTTGTGGGTGTTTACAAGGATATCGATGTGGAAACGGCAAATGCTCTCACTGCCTGAAGGAGTGTGGGAAGGGAGAGCAACCTGATGGAAAAGGTAAGTCTGGATAAAGACAACTGATCAGTCTCTACGTATCTTATTAACTAATATACATCTGACCGCAATGTCTTTCTGCTACGAATTTAGGCAAGTGTGAGCCGTGTCCTCCACGGATGTACAACGACAAGCTCCATCAACCCTGCGTGAACTGGACCAAGTATGACGCCTTTAGCGTTGTTTCTGATATCGATCTGCCTGTTGAAAACACTTCCGGGCTGATGAAACCACACTTCACAAGCCATTTCAAAACATGTATCTCTCAACCCACAGATGTATGCCTGACCATCAGATAATTGTTCCTGGAAGTTCATCTACAGATGTGATCTGTGGCCCTCAACCACACACCAAAGCGACAGTGTTGCCGTACAGTGATGCAGAGAGAAGTATGAATGACACAGGCAACCTGTGGGCATGATAGTGACCTCACTGATGACCACAGGGAGTTTCTGAACACCCTGAAGTGGTCTTTAGTTCAGATTATGGGAAGCCCTACATTTTTCATGCATTTGACCTTTTATAATTCATATACACACATGCACCCACCCACCCACACCCCCACACACTTTGTACTTGATGTTCAGTTAAATATATAAACAGATTTCATTTAGAAAAGAGCCGATAACTTGATATATGAAGGCTAAAACTCACATTTTCTTTCCATTGGCATCTTTAAGGATCATTTTCAACTCATTGTTGCTCTTTGCTTCAGATGTCACGGTTATTCTCATCATCTTCGGGGTCATAGGCGTGACAATACCTCTCGCTATAATCCTCTTCCTGGAGTGGAGAAGGAGAAAGATCACCCATGAAGAGAGAAAGCAACCAGGTAAACTTCATCTGACGTTGTGTTTACTTCTGCATGTTTAACCCTAAAACCATATTCTGGACAAATGTGGGCAAAATAGTTTTGATTTATTAAAAAAAAAAAAAAATACTTCCCTTGGTCTGAGCGGTACAAGACTTGCCTCCTGAACACACAATTTTTTGACTCAATTCTACAATGTTAAGTGGGTGAAGAAAAAAACTCCTTAAAGTCCCCGTGAAATCAAAATTGAACCTATTTACTTTGTTAGCGCATATTACTAGTCTTGTGGTGAACAATTAATCCGTGCAAGTAAAAATATATTTAAAAAATGTTTTACCTTCGTAATCTTTAATCAAAATCTGAAAAGTTACTTCCGGTCTGGAACGGTTTCTTTTTCTGATGACGTAGGTTTCACAACTTGGGTGGGGAAACGCTTAACCACTCCCCTTAAACCGTTAGTTTGCTATGAGCGAGAGATGGAGAGGAGGAGCGCTAGAGTAAAACCCTGCCCTCTGTTCAATATTCCGTTTCACTTGGAAATACGTCACAGCACTGGAGAAAAATCTTTTGCAACTTCCGGTTCACGGGGACTTTAATCTTGTATTTGGGTCAAAAATGGGCACCCATAGAATTGAATGGGAAAAACTGTCATTTAGAGCATTCTAAAATAAGCCAACATAAGACACCAGGTGACCGCAAAGCAGAGACTATAGAGACATCCCACTTCCTCAATCCTTAATACAAATGTATAGGGAAAACCCGTAACACCAAAGATGGCGGTTGTACGCAAATGCCCCGCCCCTCCCGCTGGACAGCCAATCGTCTGCTTTTAACGGTCAAGCCGGGAAACATTTAAATACGTTACTGTTTGAAAAGCCGGTAGATATGCAGTATATGTGTGCGTTGTGTAAATATCAGACACCCCAAGTCTCCCAGAAGTTCTGGGTGTCTCCCGCAGATTGATAGAGGCTCGCTGATGCCCGCAAATTAGTTCAAATCTCCCGGAATCTAGAGCGAGCGAGCAAGAGCGCGCATTTCAAACTGTGCAGCGCGCGCGCGACAGAGAGCGAGAGAGAACCCTTGCGCATGCGCAGTAAAAGTATAACCTGTGGGAAAACGGCGTTTTAAACCTTATTTTAGTGCAAAGTCATGAAACTTTTTCAGCGATTTTTTATTATATTTTACTGCTGTTTCTATACATGCAGTTTTTATGTCCCGGTGACCAGTGAAAGTGCAGTTCTGAGTCTGACTCTCTGCCCATTCACTTAGATAGGAGCCTGGTCTGTCCGAGGCGTTGCCAAGATGGCGGCCAGTGGCATGACTTGCCTGAAACCGAAAGGACTTTGCCGCAAAGTCACTTCATCTTTAGGTATTAGCTCTAAGAACTTATTTGAATGATATTTTTATGTAGTTAAAAAAATATATATATTTAATTTACATAGAAAATATGGTACTTTTATGAAGTAAATAAATTCCAAAATACCCCCAAAATAAAATAGAACACCATGAATGGATAGACAAAACATTATCAAAGATAGTGATATAACATTTATAATAAATAAAAATTAGGATCACACCTGAGTCCTCTGTGCCCACATTTGTCCACAATTACAGGATTAAGGGCTATAAAGTGACTACGGTTTGAGGGTTCCCGTACCTTCATGCTTTTCTGTGTGCTCTTCCGCAGGAGGACCGACTCCGACGAGTTTTCCTGAAGAGGTCAGCTTCTGTTTTCCTCAGCAGGAACACGGCAGTAACAGTCAGAGCTCCACAGACTCGCTCCTCTCGCAGAGCATCGGGCCTTTAGAGGCATGAAATCAGCATTGTGTATATTGAGGATAATATGTATGTTGTGTTTCGATGTAATGTATAATTTATTTACTTAATTGTATTGTAAATCACAATGCCAGTGACATTTTGGAGCCATTTAAATAGCTGAGGTGTTTGAGATTGTTCTGTGCCGTATTTTCCTATGTTTTAAAGGATTACATGTTGTACTTGTTTACTTAAGGAGAAGGTTTGACCCTAAAGGCTCTTGTACACTGAGTCCGAAATTTCCGCACGTTAAAAAATAAATACGACCTCATGTTGTGTCAATCACACTTGCACACTGCCTCCGAAACTTTCGTCCGTCATAAAAATAATAAAAAAATCGAATCGGGTTCGATTTTCTGCATTTTTCGCATCCATAGCAAGCAGTTTGAATGGTGTTTTGTTCGGACTCAGTGTGTAATGGCCTTAAGTGTCACCCTGAGAGGTACATGAGAATGACTAATTATTATGGTTCATTTTTGTTTAATACCTTATTGTAATTTTGCCAATTTCGGCTGCATCAGGAATCACATACTCCCCTACTGTATAGAAGATGACCTCCTACTTCCATTGAGATTCTGAAGTGTGTGTATGATGGACACTTTACTATCCCATGAGGCCACGGGAGAGGATTTATGATCAGTGAACATAAACGGACATAACTAACATGACAACATGGCAAATGTAGTTTGTTTTTTGTCAGTCAAACCTCTTTGTTGTAAAATATTTTATATATATATATATGTTTTTTATTTTTACATATTTAAATAATTGAACAATGTTCTCTGATGTTTTTATATTATCAGAAATCCTGATCTATAGCATAGTTCCAATAAATTCCCATTCAGGTTTTAAGTTGTATAAAGTTGTATTCAAGGGAAATTTGAGAATTGTTTTATGTTTAATAATAAATCAGCCTGTGCGAAATCATTGTGCTCAGATGACTTTTATTATGAAAACACATGTTAACACAAGAAAAAAAAAAGGAAATCCTCAAATATGAGACCTTTAAACAATAGACGTTCAGTTGCCCTTTAGAGAACAGGGATGATGTCACACACGCTTACAGACCTCTGCACTGAAATACTGTAGGCTGTCAGGATGTGACGCCGTTTGATATTTTAATTCAGCACCATCCGAATTCCCCTGCATAGCATTATTTTAAATCCACTGAAATTTCCAACTGCAAAAACCCTGAATCTTTCTGGTAAAAGACATCACAGGTTATTTTCTGAATCCTGTTTCGCAACACTATTAAACACAGAGCTGCTCTTTTTTTTTTAGAAGTGAAAATGAGGAACACAAATTAAAAAAAAACAAATGTGGACTAAACCCCTTTGAAAATGCTGTGAAATAAAGCTATTGTGAAGCATTAATAAGTCTATATCCCTTTAACACACATAAAATCACAGGTCTCTGGTGTATTATCCTTCACTTAACTCTTGTTTTTTTTCCATTTGACCTGATTTAGTTAACAAAGATGTTATTCCACTGCATGTACATTAAATGACTCATCTAAGCAAATACCTGAAGGTTAAAAAATACAATATATTCAGTCTTCTATCACAGTGTAACCATTCGAGTCTTGTTTACAATGCTGCATTCCATCTAAAATAAGATGTGCAGTATTTACATGTGATATTTCCAGCTTCTGACCATAAAGATGATCTATTGGCCAACACATGGAGACTGTTATCGTAGCAGGTGTTTGATTGTCAACAAAGATATGTCTCTGGAAATCATCACTAAGAGAGCGCTGCCGTGATTTCGTATTTTTGTAGTTTAAACCGTAAATTTGCTTTGACAAAACGCAGTATGAATTATTGCAGAAAAAAAAAAAGTCCAACAATGGTTTGTGATTCTCACGTTTTGCTCATCATGATAATCTTCACAAGTGAACAACTTTATATTATAAACCATGTGACTGGGTAGAAGATGAGTTTACCTGTCTGATCTGATGACATTGAATGTCTCTGATAACCTCTATAGTCCCATTTCACCACACGTTAGCAACTGCTTTTTTCAAGTAAAGTTTTCAAAAATCAAATTAAAGATGTATTTTATGTAGAATAAAACGTGAACGACCTTAACAACAGACCTTGTTTCAGGCCTTAAAAACCCATTGATATATATAGAAGTGGTTCTATATAGAACTTTAAAGTGTTCCGTCAGGCGCTCTATCAGTTCTATATAGAACCTTAAAGTGTTCCGTGAGGCGCTCTATCAGTTCTATATAGAACCTTAAAGTGTTCCGTCAGGCACTCTCAGTTCTATATAGAACCTTAAAGTGTTCCGTCAGGCGCTCTATCAGTTCTATATAGAACCTTAAAGTGTTCCGTCAGGCGCTCTATCAGTTCTATATAGAACCTTAAAGTGTTCCGTCAGGCGCTCTATCAGTTCTATATAGAACCTTAGTGTGTTCCGTCAGGCGCTCTATCAGTTCTATATAGAACCTTAAAGTGTTCCGTGAGGCGCTCTATCAGTTCTATATAGAACCTTAAAGTGTTCCGTCAGGCACTCTATCAGTTCTATATAGAACCTTAGTGTGTTCCATCAGGCGCTCTATCAGTTCTATATAGAACCTTAGTGTGTTCCGTCAGGCGCTCTATCAGTTCTATATAGAACCTTAAAGTGTTCCGTCAGGCGCTCTATCAGTTCTATATAGAACCTTAAAGTGTTCCGTGAGGCGCTCTATCAGTTCTATATAGAACCTTAGTGTGTTCTGTCAGGCGCTCTATCAGTTCTATATAGAACCTTAAAGTGTTCCGTCAGGCGCTCTATCAGTTCTATATAGAACCTTAGTGTGTTCCATCAGGCGCTCTATCAGTTCTATATAGAACCTTAAAGTGTTCCGTGAGGCGCTCTATCAGTTCTATATAGAACCTTAGTGTGTTCCGTCAGGCGCTCTATCAGTTCTATATAGAACCTTAAAGTGTTCCGTGAGGCGCTCTATCAGTTCTATATAGAACCTTAGTGTGTTCCATCAGGCGCTCTATCAGTTCTATATAGAACCTTAGTGTGTTCCGTCAGGCGCTCTATCAGTTCTATATAGAACCTTAACGTGTTCTGTCAGGCGCTCTATCAGTTCTATATAGAACCTTAGTGTGTTCCGTCAGGCACTCTATCAGTTCTATATAGAACCTTAACGTGTTCTGTCAGGCGCTCTATCAGTTCTATATAGAACCTTAAAGTGTTCCGTCAGGCGCTCTATCAGTTCTATATAGAACCTTAGTGTGTTCCGTCAGGCGCTCTATCAGTTCTATATAGAACCTTAAAGTGTTCCGTGAGGCGCTCTATCAGTTCTATATAGAACCTTAGTGTGTTCCATCAGGCGCTCTATCAGTTCTATATAGAACCTTAAAGTGTTCCGTGAGGCGCTCTATCAGTTCTATATAGAACCTTAGTGTGTTCCGTCAGGCGCTCTATCAGTTCTATATAGAACCTTAAAGTGTTCCGTGAGGCGCTCTATCAGTTCTATATAGAACCTTAGTGTGTTCCATCAGGCGCTCTATCAGTTCTATATAGAACCTTAGTGTGTTCCGTCAGGCGCTCTATCAGTTCTATATAGAACCTTAAAGTGTTCCGTGAGGCGCTCTATCAGTTCTATATAGAACCTTAGTGTGTTCCATCAGGCGCTCTATCAGTTCTATATAGAACCTTAGTGTGTTCCGTCAGGCGCTCTATCAGTTCTATATAGAACCTTAGTGTGTTCCGTCAGGCGCTCTCAGTTCTATATAGAACCTTAGTGTGTTCCGTCAGGCGCTCTCAGTTCTATATAGAACCTTAAAGTGTTCCGTGAGGGGCTCTATCAGTTCTATATAGAACCTTAAAGTGTTTCCATCATGGGATCATTTTATGGATTTAGTTTTAATTGATTCATTTCAATAAAATTTTATCAATTAAACAGCTCGTAAATATCCTTTATCACAAGAAAACATGTAAATAACCCATTAAATATTGAAGTATCACGAAATAATTTACCTATATAGAACCTTTCTGGCATAAAGAGATCTTTCAAACTGAGTCAAGAACCATAGGGTTCTATATTGAACTTTTTCTAAGAGTGCATGAATGGAACATTAGAAAATCAACCGTTCTAAACTCAGTTCTAAAATTGATCATAGAAAACTGAGAGTGAGTTAAACATACGTTCACTGTTGTTTACAGTTCTCTTTCTTGTCTCTGGCTTTGTGACGTCCTGCTTTGTCGCTCTGCCGTTTGGTTGGTGGTATGAAGGTGGGTTCTGGTAAATAGTCATAAAAGATGCTGTGCGGGTTACGAGTGGCCAAGCACAAACCTGCTGAGGAAACAGGAAATGACTGCGGCTGTGCAACAAATGCAGTTACTGAACTTTCCTATTATATAATAACATGCATTTGTACCTGACGGGGGGCTGCTGGAAATGTGGCTCTCACGCTTCCGAGCCTTGAACGTTGGGTCCAGTTCCTCTGCAATGTTGTGCATGTGTTGGTTTCGGCTGAAAAGAGATAACCGAGGTGCAAAGATACAGTAACTGCTGAAAGGCGTTCTTGAGAAGTGGCAGATTCTGTGAATGTGATAAAGAATGCGTGACTTACAGTGCAGTGCATGATGGGCTTGCTGGATGGTTTTCAATGGTGTAGTCTTCCTCTTCCACTGGCGAATGCAGTCCGTCTGAGTTCAGCCTCTCTCGCAGCATCTGAAGAGCCTGACATTAAAGACAACACGGTCTCAAATATGTCCATTTAAAACTAAATTAAAATGTAAAACAAATTACAAATGAAAGGTCTATCCACACCATGACTTAAAGGGGTCATGATGTTAGGGGTCATGTCAGTTTTGCTGAACTCTTTGAAACGCACCGTTGTAGTCTTGAGTTTTCTTCCGGGAACGAACACGTCACAATATTCCTCATTTAAATAATTCCCGCAAAGGCATATGCAAAATAAAGGGGCGGGGCCTGGTTGAGTTAGTTAGGCGGGGACATTTCCCGAACATGTTCAAAGCGATCGACCAATCACAACACACTGTTCCAGCCGACCAATCAGAGCACAGTGTGCTTTACAGAAGGAGGGGCTTCATAGAGACAGGAACTAAACAGAGCAGGCAACAATGGAGAGTATGGGAAAAGAACATTTTTTTAACATTCATACATGAAAATATTCTAGTAGACCCTAAAAAGGCCGTAATGGGTCCCCCATAAATATATATAGCGCACCACAAGCGAACGCATCATTTGTGTGCTTTAATGCCACAGATTTCTCTCCCCTTAAACACTATTTCAGTTTTTCTGCTTTAAAATTTCCCAATTATTTCAATGTGTTACTTGCAGTTTCTTTGTAACTGTTTGTGAAATTTACTAGCGAACAATATTTCTACACCATGTTTTTTTTTTTAAAGTGTATTGGAAGATTTGTGTGTTTGCATGCTTTACTTTTCCACAACTGTTGAATAAAATCAACAGAATAATCAGTTGTGTTTTGATTGAGCGGATGGGGTTGGTCCAGACCTTCCTGGTTGTGGTGTGTCCTCCTTCATGTGTTGGTTCTGCTGGTCTGGTCTGGATCTCTAGGTCTTGTGGCCTGTGGGTGACTCTTCTGTGACGGCGCTGCTGCATGTAGTGTGCGATCTCCTGATGAGCATTGATGCAGCAGTTAGACGCTTATATCATCACGGCTGATCTTTCTTTACACGTTTGACAATCATTTCATCTCCATTCCAGGAAAATATGGAGCTGTATATTAATATAAATCTTTTTATCCATCTCTACAGTGTAATCGTAGTCATCCTGAAGATTTTGTTACCTCATCTTGGGCCACTTGAGCCGCAATGAAGTCCACCTCTGATCCAGAGCTGCGGGGAAACTGATAAAGAAAAACACATAATAATACTACTTAGTTTTAGCAATTATTTATATACAATTATAATATTTGTTAATATTTTGAAGCTTTTATTTTTATATTTTTAGTTTTTATTTAAATATTTAGTAATTTTATGGTGTGCTTTTTTATAATTTTTTTTCAGAAATATATATTTTTTAAATTTTAGCAATTTTAGTACTTCAACTTATTTAATTTGAGTTTCACTTGAGTATTTAAAAGTGTTTTTTGTATTATTTATATACTATTATAGTATTTTTTGGATATTTTGAAGTAGCTTTTATTTTTATATTTTCAGTTTTCATTTTAAATTTTAGTTTAAGAGTCTGTTGTATGATTTTATTATTTTTTTTAGTTCTATTTAGCTTGAATTTTGTATTACTTCAATACTTGTATTACTTCAACTTACTTTATTTCTGTTAGAAATATATACATATTAAATTTTTCTCAAGGTCGAATTAATTTTAAAATGTCAATTTTTTTGGAATTAAATTTTTATTCAGACACTGTCAAATTAAAATACTGAGCAAACAAAACTTTGTGTTCCCTCATAAAAAATAAAATTAAATATTTTGCGAGGGAAATAATTAGTAATTTTGTGGTGTGCTTTTTTATAATTTTTTAGAAATATATATTTTTTTCATTTTAGCAATTTTAGTACTTCAACTTATTTAGTTTGAGTTTCACTTGAGTATTTAAAAGACATAAAACGAATACTATGTGTTTTTTGTGTTATTTATATACTATTATAGTATTGTTTGGATATTTTTTTGTAGTAGCTTTTATTTTTATATTTTCTGTTTTCATTTTTTAAATTTTAGTTTAAGTCTGTTGTATGATTTTATTATTTTTTTTAGTTCTATTTAGCTTGAATTTTGTATTACTTCAATAATTGTATTACTACAACTTACTTTATTTCTGTTATAAATATATATATATATATATTTAATTTTTGTCAAGGTCAAGTTAATTTTAAAATGTCAATTTTTTTGGAATTAAATTTTTATTCAGATTTATTCAGATTATTTTATGTCAAATTAAAATACGGAGCAAACAAAACTTTAAAAAAAAAATATATATATATATTTTGTGAGGGAACGCAATTATTGACATTATTTTTCCTCTCCATAAAGTCCATAAGAGCTGCATATGCACAAAAACAAAGTAACACTAGTCCCGACCCCTATGCAAAGCTGAGGTTATACATTAAAAGCTAACCCCAGTGTGGTTCGAAACCAGGCTCGGTTTGAGTAGCAGACCTCAAGTGTGTGTGTGTGTGTGTTTGTGTAAGCAAATAAAATGCGTGCAATGTAGCGTACATCTCTGCGAGGCATCATCTCCTCTTCCTCCTGAAGTCTACGGGCCAGCTCAGCGTCCTGAAGCACCTGCTCCCAGATCCCCAACCCTGACGGAGGGAGAACAGCTTTTGAGATCAAAGCCTGACGTACTTCTGCAGCATATCAGCACGTCTCTACAATACACGTTTACCTTCACATAGAGGAGAAACACAGTCATGTTCATGGTGACCAGAGTCCGCCCTCTGCCGTCTCATCTCCATCTCTTCTTCTTCCTGAAGCTGTTTAGCCATTTCCTGTTCAGAAAATAATTCACACACACAAATTCAATAATAAAAACGACTGATGAATCATGTGTTTTAATATAGTCCAGACCAGTCAAGTTGTATTGTGCATTATATAATACAGACAATTTCAAATCAGATTCACATTAATAAAACAGGAAGATGACGGTGTTAATGTTGTAAAATTCATCAATTATGTATCAAATTCAATTTGAGCTGTAAGGCAATGTTGATTCAATTCAGTTCAATAAAAGTGTTGATGTCACAGTCATTATTATAGTTTTGATCTCATCCGATGGTGTCAGTGCAGTTAATATTACTAGTCTTTCAAACTCTAGCTGAAAATAACAAAACACATGCCAAGTGTGTGACATATTCACGAGTGAAACAAACATATCAGAAGTAAACATGAGATTTGGATTCATCCATCGGGATTATTCACAATTTTTTTTTTCATTAGGTGTTCAAGCAAGTGTTGAAATCCTATTGTATTTGCTAGAAAGAAGAAAAAAAATCCCCTAAAACGCATCGTGCCGCCCAAACCGTAAGGGCTGGAGCTCTGAAACTTTGTCAGATGGCAGGGCCTCAAATTGAGGAGAACCGAGCCTGATTGGCCCATAGGTGGCGCTACAGCAACCAAAAGTACTAAATTGCTCATAACTCCTAACCCGTTTGACTTAGCATCAATGTTTTTACACCACTGTAATCCCTGGCTCAAGACGGACAAGATGTATATCTCGGATTTCCATTTGGAGCAAACAAAAAAAATTGTTATGTGGGTTTTTGTCCAAAACACACTTTTGCGAACTAGTCCCTGGTTTTTTGCCCAATCGGGACCAAACCAGTCTAGGCCTATTCTCTGGACTCTCTAGATAAATAATTATCGAAAAAAAGTTGAAATTTTGCATTTGGTTGGCTGTAACAGGGTCATTTAGATAGTGGTCTGTGGCAAAATTCAGTCAAAAGCCCCTAAATCCCCCCCCAAAAAAAGTCACAACTTCACAAAAATCGACGAGCATATGTGTCTTAACATGGTTAGGAAGCATGCAAAGTTTCGTGAGGATCGGATCATAGGTGGCGCTATAATCGTCAAAAAGGTCTCTCATTATTAGGTGTATGATCAGAGTATGAGCCCGATTGGAACCAAACCAGTCTAGGCCTATTTTTTGGACTCTTTAGATCAATACTTATTAAAAAAAAGTCGAAATTTTGCTTTTGATTGGCTATAACAGGGTCGTTTACAAAAGGGGTGGGACAAAATGCACCCAGAATCATATAAATCCTAAAGGAAAACTCAGAATTTCACAAAAATTGATGAGCATATGTCTCATAACATGCCGAAGAAGCATGCACAGTTTCATAGGTGGTACTATAACTGTTAAAAAGCTTTAAAACCATGTATTTCCAATGTTAAATTGCCTGTATTGATTGTAAATGGTGTTTTACATCGGTGGATAAATGCATGTTAAATAAAATTGAACGCCTTTCGATGCTTTTGTGCTTAAAGGCCTGCACTGCTTGAACACCGATAAATGCTGCTTGCAGCTTTAATTTTAATTGTTTTAGTAATATTGCTATGTTTTTGTCTTGTTTTAATATGATTATATTATATAAATATATATAATGTATATAAACAGACACTGTTCATTATTATTTAACATTGAATTTTGGCCTAACTTAAAGACCAGTAACGGCTTAACAACGGCCCAACTAAATATACATCTCTTATGCATCAGGGTGGAGAAGAGGTGGTATTCATAATAAGACGTCAAACAACACACACACACACACACACACACAGCAGAGGTGTCAGAGTAGGCCGTAAATGTTCCATCTTGCTTGTTCAGTGCGAAAAACCAGAGTGACACCCACCAGAGCACATGCAGACCAGGCCAGTGGAAAGTACAGCTCACACACACACACACACTATACGTGTGATGCCCACAGAGATGCTTCTCAGGACACACACCTCGCCTGAGCACTTCACTTCTGAGGCCTCATTCACACACACACACACGTCAAGGAAGAAAAGCTCCTAAAGCACACGAGCACTGACGCCTGTATTATGAAGATTGGAGAACAAAGATCTGACTTTGAGGATATCACTTGATCCTAACCAGTTTCCGGCAAAATACCACATTAACCACAGTCGGTGTAGCTACGATAATATCATAATGGGTTTAAACAGTTTTCTGAAATAGTTTGAAGTCAACATGAAATATAAACTGGAGGAAAATGAATGCTGCTTACCACGGTACATTTGTGTTTAGCATTATTACACAGGTCTGACAAGTAATGGGACATTGTTGTCCTGGTTTTGTGATCCTTTATGAATTAAATAGAGCAGGAAACCATTTTAATTGTATACACCCAACAGCTTAATCAACAGGAATGGGTGGCTAAATTAGGAAAAACAAACAGGAAGTGAGTTCACACATTAAAAATCCATTACTCAATTTAAATGTAAGGTACTTTTTAATTTGAAGTTCATCTTACGTAGACAAAAAGCACACACTATAAAGTATATACATCAGTTGTCCACTAGAGGACAGTAATGTCACCCTCATTTGGACATAAATAAGCAGATATGAGCGATCAGGACAGAATGACAACAGAACTATAAACTAAAAACTAGTAATTAAATTGAGTGATTTTTTAATTAAATGATGAAAGAATCATTTTTTTTTTTTTTTGGCTGCACTTCATTTGTTATCATTTGACTGATCGTCCTTATATTTAATCAACGGGATGTCTGGATGTTCCCTGAAGGGGGTTTTACTGCATTTCTTATAAACAGACAGAGAATTCCCCACGGGAACGTCAATATAATGACTACACAAATAAACACACAACATCAGAGGATGCAGTTGTGTGGGCTCATGGGTATTCCAGCACTTAAGACTGAGGGTTTACAAAACTGAAGAGTTCAAGTATGTGTAGTTAATTTACAGCAATCAACATGCCCTCAGCACCACGGTGAGGCATTTCTCATTGTGCGGCGCATGGTGGAAGAGTTTCCATTCTGATGCCCAGCCCCACTGGCCCACCAACCATTCAGGCCTCAACAACTCAAGTGGTACACACACACACACACACACACACACACACACACACACTAGTGTAGCAGATCTGACCCGCCAGGACCAAACATATCAACATTGTCATATTCAATATCCATTATCATGCCAAACACTTGAGTAGACATGACATACAATAAGTTATGATTATAACCTTGACTTTTGTCTGATTATTTCACTAGTCTTAAAGGAGTATTCACTTTAAAAAAAGCTTTTGCTGATAATTTACTCGCCCCCGTGTCATCCAAGATGTCCACGTTTTTCTTTCTTCGGTCGAAAAGAAATTAAGGTTTTTGACGAAAACATTCCAGGATTTTCTCCATATAATGGACTTCAATGGGAACCAAACGGTTCAAGGTCCAAAAGACACTTTTAGTGCAAACTGTTCAAAGGGCTTTAAACGATTCCAGACGATGAATAAGGGTCTTATCAAGCGTCACGCATCTTTTTCCGAGTCAATTCGTTCATTTCGTTCATTGAATGAACCAAACGACTCAGAAAAAGATTCGTTCATTTTGATGAACGAGTTCGAACAGGAGTCACAAACACGCATCACAGAACAGAGCAAGGCGAGCGTTTGAGCTTATAAAACTTAAACTTTGTTTTTTTTTAATGAGCGATCGTTTCGTTTAATTAAAATAAAAACAAGTAATGCATTGAATACTACGTTTATTGGGTTTAAACTTCAATACGTCCGTGAAAGAATGCATAGTAGGCTATACATTTTTTTAAACACGGAAATAGCGACAATTGAGCATATATTACTATATATTAGCTTAAATTACAACCTGTGGGGAGTTTTTGTAGATCCTTTTGTGAACTTTTTACACTTGTTGATGCACAGCGGGTCATCTTAACAGTGCCTTTGGAGCTACTATCTCGGTTTAACGGCCGTTGGAGCCCTCTGCTGGAAGGGAATCGTAAGATGGCCGCTCGAACACTTCCGGTGGCTTCACTGCCTAGTAGTGGCAGAGTACGTCACGAGATATCCAGTCATTAATATTTATATTGTATATTTTGAGATTGTCATACGTTCTTTCTTTGTTAGATTTCTTTGTTTATTGTAATAAGAAAAAGTTCAATAATAAAAAAACAGAGAAACGTGCGCACCGTCATCTTTACAATATTGTCTTTGAACTTCCGTTTTTGCGGTCGCTCTGTATATTTTTATTGTATCGCTGTCGAGGAGTAATTAGCTGGTCAAGTGGATTTACTTATTGTAGAGTTAACAAACGTTATCACGAGCATTGTAATGTTTATCATAAGCATTGTAAAGCAGATGTCTTAATTTTTTTACGAGCAGTTCATTCATACCGATTCATACCGATCGCTGAGAAAATACAGACCGGAAGTCAAAAGACGAGCCTGTTGCTGAAAAGGGGCGGGGCTACATAAGATCTATAGATCAGTGGCTATGAGCTTTATGACTTGTGAAGTGAGCATTGTTTTGAAATAGCTGGTATAGTGTTGTTGACATTGACAAGGGTCATTCAGATAAAGATGTCATTCGTCAGAAGAACAACAAGACACTGCCAAACTGCCAAGATACAGATGGATATATTTAGCCATTACTGGAAAACTGATTTTACACCCAGAATTAGAAAAGGCTCTGTACGTTCACACTGCTAGACTTTGTTCACAGGCTGGCAGAAATACAGAAATATAATTACCAGTACCAATCTCTTCTACTGCACTAAATTGCTCAGTTTGCAGTCTAATAATACTGTCGCCACGAGGCAGAAAGGACAGTCGACAAACGACTACAGCCCACCAATCAAAACACAAAAACATCACAATAAATTGCCATTTTCTGTTTATTATCACTCGCTAAAGCGCCAGAAAACTTAAAAAATAAAGAATCACATTGATAAAGCCTCACAAATAACTTGCAAGTATTGAGGCCCCAGTCATTAAGTAATAGCCTATTCTTTCATTTTTTACATTTTTTGCATTTCAAATAAGGCCTACTGATGTTTTAGTTATTGTATTTTCAATATTATAGGCTATTATTTGTGCATAAACATATCTGGTTATAGTAAACATACCGTTTTTCTATGTAAAACAACATATTTTGTCATCCTTGCTGCAAGCTTACAAGAGTGATAATATCATTAAATGTGAAATATTTTTTGGGGAAAAAGGGGGTCTCAGACCAAAAAAAGGTTGATCTAGGAGCTGATGGTTTTGTTCTCTTGAAAACAAAGGATGGAGTTCGCAAATGTTTAATGCCATAATCCAATTTTGATTAAGTTAAATTTGCTAAAACAAAGGTAAATAAGTCCAATTACTACAGACTATTACTTCTCGGGCTCCGAAAGCCTGTTTTAAATAGTCTTTCCACAAATACAGAAGCTCAGTGTTCACCCAGCGGGACGTGGCCTTCTTCAGATGAGCGGTCCACCTCCTCAGTCTCGTCGTCACCACAGACATCGCCATGGGAACACTTCCCAAAAGCACTCCTGACAACAATGATGACAAAGCTGCTCCTTTAGGAGACAGAAATGTCGCCCAACAGCCAAATAAAGCACATAAAAGAAGAATACTTGAAGCCAACGGACACGAGAGTGCAAGATCCGACTCGGGCATCAGTCTTCTCAGTCTTTATTGCTCTCTACAAAAGCATCTCTACACCACCACCACCACCACCTCACACAGGCGTTTTAATCAGCTTAACAAGAGTGGACAGATGATTAACAACAGAGCAGTGAACAAAACACTTCCCTTTGTATAGAAATGAATGGGAAAAATCAGTATTAGGGGTGTTACGATACACTCATGTCACGATTCGATACCATGATAAACTGAACTCATGATACGATATTACTGCGATATAGATTATCATAAAAGGTTAACAAAAAAGTACTGTTAGCTTTTTTTAACCCTCCTATTATCCTTGGGGTCATTCAATGTTTAACGTCTTTAAAAACATATTTATTTATTTTTTGCTTCAGATTTAATGACTTTTTCTAATTTAATGGGGACAACTCTGTAAACATAAAATTAACCTGCTAATATTTTTTCAAAGTCTCGTACAAATTACTGTCAAATTGACCCCAGAGGGTAAAAAGTGTTATCAGATTTGAGGGTGACAGGAGGGTTAAACATTTATTATTTGCTGTAACTTGGTCATAAATATATATGTCACTGTTTTACTTTTCAATGCAGCCGCTTTTAATAAGATGCTATCGAGCACATTTGTTTTCCCACCTTGTTTATAGCATTCAATAAAACTAACATAACTTCTCATTTTATTCACTTTTGTAGAGTTATAGGGTTAGTTCACCCAAAACATTTTTTTTTATTCCCAATATGTCAAAAGAAGATATTTTGAAGAATGCTGCCGGTAACCAGACAGTTGACGGTATCCATTAAAGGGATAGTCCACTTTTTTTGGGAAATAGGCTCATTTTACCACTCCCCCAGAGTTAAACAGTCGAGTTTTACCGTTTTCGAATCCATTTAGCTGATTTTCTGATATTTAGAAGAATATCAGTAACCAGACAGTTTCTGGTCTCATTGACTTCTATAGTATATTTTTTTCCTACCATGGAAGTCAATGAGACTAAAAACCGTCTGGTTAACTGATATTCTTCTAAATATCAGAAAATCGGCTGAATGGATTCGAAAACGGTAAAACTCGACTGTTTAACTCTGGGGGAGTTATAAAATGAGCCTATTTCCAAAAAAAAAAAAAAAGAGTGGAGTATCCCTTTAAAGCCTTGTTTTACAGACTCACCTCATCCTCTTGCTCTCGTCTCCTGGCCTCCTCAGCACACCTCTGGAGCTCTTCCTGAATCAGCCGTGCGTATCTGCGGTCCTCCTCCTCCCTGCAAAACACACACAACGCTTCAAGGATTCAATATGTGATATTTAATTACAACATATGCTTCTATTACTAATTAATCTAATTAATGCTGTTCTTTTGAACCTTCTATTCATCAAAGAATCCTGAAAATAAAGTATCACGATGTTCACAAAAATGTGAAGCGCAATTGTTTTAAACATTGATAATAATAAGAAATGTCCCTTGAGAAGTGAATCAGCGTATTATAATGATTCCTGAAGGATCATGTGACACTGAAGACGGGAGTAATGATGCTGAAAAACCAAGGGAATAAATGATCAAAATTATATTATTCAAATAGAAAACTGTCATTTTAAATTTGAATAACATCTCACAATTTTTACTGTATTTTTCATCAAATAAATGCAGGCAGTGGTGAGCATTAGAGAACTGTTTTGTACATACAAAACCCAAGACAAGTCCATGCACCAGAGTCATGTTACTCTCAAGCCAAACACCTCACAATATACAAACTACTCAAGTTATAGTCAAGCATCTGTTTTCCACACAGTCATTTGGATATCCTGTGGTTTAGTGATGGAGTAATTGGGGAAGTGTGTGACGAATCTTACAGATCCACTCGCTGCTCCTCTTCCTCCTGAAGTCTCTGGGCCAAACGAACATCGCTCTGCACCGCCTGGTTCTTCTGGATGTTGGTGCTGTAAAACTGCTCAACTGAGACCAAAAAGCAGAATCAGCCCTACTGTATTTTACCCAGTGAAATGAGGAAGGACGAGCACGATTACAGGAAGAAGATGCTTATACTCACTTTCCTGCTCTTGAAGACTGTGAGCCAGAGCGCCGTCCTCTAACACAGAGAAACACTGGCACACTGTGGGCGGGGGAAAGTACATTAACAGCTCATTAATCAGGCTTAATTAGAGGGATTCGACCACAGTAAAATTACTGTAATCTTTATAACACGGGACAAGAGCAATGTAACTGATTATTTGATTAATAATCAATATTCTCTCATCAAATAAAATAGTTCATTTGCTGAAATGTGTAGTCTAATTGGTGCAACATCAAATTTAAATAGTTATGTAACACATATTTCATGCAATTTACAGTTACATTTGTTTAGTAATTTAGAGTTTTTTTGAGCTAGAAATATCCAGTTTATAAACCTTTCATTCTAATATAGTTCACATGAGGAGTGAAGACACAAAATAAATATGAATACGTTTGGATGTTAAAATGCCTGTCATTCTTTTCAGCACAGAAATTAAATACCCGGTAACTTGAAATAACTGTATTTGAGAAAAGTCTGCAAACTAAAACGACCACCTGCTGGGAAAGCAGGGATTTTGGGGTTGATATAGTTGACTAAAACGAAAAATAATACAAATTGTTTTTGATAAATGAAATAATGCTGAAAAAAATTCAAAATGTATAAATATTAGATGAAGAACTTAACGAAAAAAACTTAAACAGTTAAGTTTTTGACAAATAACAATGAATTTAATAAAATTTAAGCACTAAAATTACTGTACTAAAACTGAAAAAAATATATAAATAAATAAATAAATAATGCTGAAAAAATACAAAATATATAAATATTAGATGAAGAACTTAACAAAAAAAACTTAAACATTGAAGTTTGACAAATAACAATGAATTTAATAAAATTTAAGCACTAAAATTACTGTACTAAAACTGAAAAAAATATATAAATAAATAAATAAATAAATAATGCTGAAAAAATACAAAATATATAAATATTAGATGAAGAACTTAACAAAAAAAAACTTAAACATTGAAGTTTTTGACAAATAACAATGAATTTAATAAAATTTAAGCACTAAAATTACTGTACTAAAACTGAAAAAAATATATAAATAAATAAATAATGCTGAAAAAATACAAAATATATAAATATTAGATGAAGAACTTAACAAAAAAAACTTAAACATTTAAGTTTGACAAATAACAATGAATTTAATAAAATTTAAGCACTAAAATTACTGTACTAAAACTGAAAAAAATATATAAATAAATAAATAAATAAATAATGCTGAAAAAATACAAAATATATAAATATTAGATGAAGAACTTAACAAAAAAACTTAAACATTGAAGTTTTTGACAAATAACAATGAATTTAATAAAATTTAAGCACTAAAATTACTGTACTAAAACTGAAAAAATATATAAATAAATAAATAATGCTGAAAAAATACAAAATATATAAATATTAGATGAAGAACTTAACAAAAAAAAACTTAAACATTGAAGTTTTTGACAAATAACAATGAATTTAATAAAATTTAACCACTAAAATTACTGTACTAAAACTGAAAAAAATATATAAATAAATAAATAATGCTGAAAAAATACAAAATATATAAATATTAGATGAAGAACTTAACCAAAAAAACTTAAACATTGAAGTTTTTGACAAATAACAATGAATTTAATAAAATTTAAGCACTAAAATTACTGTACTAAAACTGAAAAAAATATATAAATAAATAAATAATGCTGAAAAAATACAAAATATATAAATATTAGATGAAGAACTTAACGAAAAAAACTTAAACAGTTAAGTTTTTGACAAATAACAATGAATTTAATACAATTTAAGCACTAAAATTACTGTACTAAAACTGAAAAATATATATAAATAAATAAATAAATAATGCTGAAAAAATACAAAATATATAAATATTAGATGAAGAACTTAACAAAAAACTTAAACATTTAAGTTTTTGACAAATAACAATGAATTTAATAAAATTTAAGCACTAAAATTACTGTACTAAAACTGAAAAAAATATATAAATAAATAAAAGCCAATAGAAAGGCGATTTTCTTTTATATAAACGCTATAATACTATATAAATAATAGTAAAATAACTCTGATAATGGCAGTAGCAATGAATCAAATGATGAAGAAGAGGAATAAAGCTATCACTAATGGCAAGCCCAACATGTGGGATCAATTAAAACACTTTTGCCATTTTAATAAAGCTGATTCGGAGTCAGGATTGCAGTGATCCTGTAAAGTCTATCTTGGTAATAATCCTCCACATCTTAGCACTCAAAAACTCAGTTTTTGTGCTATAATTTAATTACTCAAAATTAATTTTTGAGTGGCATATTTGTGCAATTATTTAGCCGCTTGACAGTTTGTGCCAATAAACAACGTTATCAGTGCATGCAATTCATTCTCTAAGACAGGTTTATGTTTTGGCCCATGTCCCATAATGCCACACTGGGGCCCAAACAGGAAAAGTCCTGCCGAGCCGACTGGGTCAACAGCTTCAACACAATGCCTCAGAGGAAAAGCAAAGCACATTATGCCCAATAATAAGAGGTGTGTCAATGTGAACGACAAAAACCGCTCACTCAAATCCACTGAACGACTATTAAAGAAAAGCAACCCGAAGAAAGACGACCAAAACACACAAATAAAACCCTGCACATTAAACACATCAAATGACATCCCTCCTTCTCTCTCGCTCTCATGCTCTCTTGAAGTCAGCGTGCAAAAATCAGAGCGCTAATAAAAGCTCACGAGTCATAAAAGCTGACACTCAGGACTAATTACAGATCCATCAAGACATATTAACTGCTAACAAAGAAGTCTGTGACAAACTAACAGACATACTGTATGCATTATCCAATAAACAACTCAAAAGTACTCGTCTCAAGATAACTTTGCATTAGATTTACCGTTTCTAAAGATGTGCCTGCATCCATTGGTCCAACTCTGCACATACACACACGAGTGTGAGCTCATCCTACATCAGTCCGTCATGCTCAGATGGACTCAGATGAGGAAACCTCAGCTGGTCCTGTAGGATCCTCCACCCTGATCCGCATGGAAAAGCTGACACGGGCACTCTCAGGACAGAGGCTCGTTTCAGAAAGGTTGGCATAATCACAGTTAAACCATATGCCATGAAAGGGTTTTTGTGCATAGCAAGAGCCAATGTTGTGCAACTTAAAATTAGAAGCGATTTTAAACAAGAAATAGTGACGTGCAATTCCTGAAACCAGCTCTGATGCCTTTATAATAATAATATTATTCAATATTTGATTAATCACAGTTGAGTGTGAGGGAAAAAGTAGCAATAGTTATGAAAATTAAACTCAATGACTTAATCCTAAATTAACTCAATCTTTTTTAAAACAAAAAAAAGTGGTCTGAGGCTTATTTTTCCAAAGTTTGGGGTCTGTATTTTTTTGAATAGTCTCTTATGCTCACTACGGTTGCATTTATTTGATTTATTGATTTAAAAACAATAATATTATTGCAATTTTAAATATTTTCTATTTTACAAAATGTAATATATTCCAGTGATTTTTCAGCATCATTACTCCTGTCTTCAGTGTCACATGATCCTTCACAAATTATTCTAACAAGCTGATTTTAAATAAATAGCGGAGACCATATTATATTTTTGCAAGATTCTTTAATTAATAGGCATCAAAAGAACAGCATTATTTTAAAATTATTTTAAATCATCTGTAACATTAAACGTCTTTGCTGTCACTTTAGATAAATGCATCTTATACGTTTCTTTACTCAAATGGTAATGTGGTTTTATGGTCCGATTTTAAAGCTCATCAAGCCCTGCACATTATATTCTTATAACAATGTGAACAATATTCAAAACATCTGCTGTTGTTCTTCACAAAAGAAAGAAAGTCAAACGAGTAAATTATTAAAAGAGTACATTAATAATTCAGGATCACTTATGGGCCATCCAAAATCAATATTTGTCTGAGTAGGTCCTACTTTTGAATTTAAATTTTAAAAAGAGGGCGTTCTATATATATTTATATATATAGTATGAATAATATTCAGATACTACTCTGTTTTTTTGTAAACTATATAGTGTCTGATTTAATGTTGCACTTTTGCTTTAAATGCAAATATTTCTGATATATAGCGCCACCTGGAGGTGAAAAGCGAACAATGATAATTTTATTAGAATAAATGTTTAGGAGGTGTAAGAATAAATAATGTCAGTCCTTAAAGAGACAGAGGACGATGAAGGGTGGTGCGTGTGACCCCCACAGCTGAGCCGAGGCCCCCGGGACAAACAGATGGTGCTATTCAAGTCCCACAAACAAAGAAAACCGAGTAAAGACAGTAATCGGGACCCCTGCATGAAACTATCAAGCGTCTCTTACTGTTTGCTGCTCTCCTCTTCCAATCACTCACTTTCTCCTGCAGTTCTTTGTCTATATTTGGCACGAGGAGCAGAAGCAGAAGCTATAAATATCCGGCAGTGAAGTTACGGGAGGTTCACTCATGAACTCAAAGAAACAGGTCAGAAGCTCTGCTGCAAAACCCAGTTAGTTTCAGGCCCAGCGCATATAAGGCCTTAAAATGCATTGTGGGTAGGCATCTCACAGGGTAGGTGTTTATTTAGTGTCCCGTATCAGCTGCAGACCCGCAGCACACCAGTTTCAGAACCCCAACGCCAGAACCGGAAGTAAGGGGCGGAGTTACGCACTAACCAACACCAGCGCCAGGGCCGTAAGTAAGGGGCGGAGTTACGCACTAACCAACACCAGCGCCAGAACCGGAAGCAAGGGGCGGAGTTACGCACTAACCAACACCAGGGCCGTAAGTGAGGGGCGGAGCTTATGTTCGAAACCTAACCCCACCTAACGTAATTTACACATGAAACAGCTTTTATTAAACATGAAACCTCTATACATATGTATGTTATGATGCTACATTAAGCGTTTTAAGACATTGATTTTGTGTAATATATTTTCAGTTATCCGTTTCATTGTATTATGAGGCTACTTCATCATGATGGTGAAAAAATAATACTTGAAACTTATGGGCATTTTAATGTATAACAGTTTAATAATTTTAGCTAAGCAGTTTATACATAGGCTACGTAGGTAAGAGCTTTGTTTTTTGTTTTTTATGAAGGAGTTAACTTTGTTAAGCTTTGAAAGATATAAAACAAGACAAGCATTGGAGGTTTTCAAAATTCGATAACTCATTAGACCTCTGTGATATTTTATGTTCTATTTATTGTGTTTACAAAAATCTTAAACTGTTTTGAAATTGAAGATATGTATTTGTAGATTATTTTGATTGTTTAATAAAAAATAAAAAAAAACGCATGGGTATTTTTTTTAATGTAAAATATACTTCATTTCACAAGAACACGTGCAGCATGCATTTTTTTTTCCGTGTAAAATAATAATGTCAAAATCTAAGAAAATTCGGCATTGTTTTAAACAAAATAATAAAAATGTAGGCTATACAAAATGACCAATTCAATTCAATTCTAGGTCTGTTTTATCACAACAATCTTGTATAAATTTAACTTACAACGTATCAAATGAGGAACTCACTCTCAGGCCCATTTTGTCCTTACATTCTTGCTAAAATAACCTAAGCCCCGCCTCTCCGCTTCCGGTGTAGCAGTCGATTCTGTTCCCTACCGGAATTCATGTTCCCTTTACGCAATCATACTACAAATCATGCGTAGTTGCCGAGTTACCATACGTACCACCAGAACCGAATACGAGCAAGATGCACAACTGGATGTACGGGAAGCCAAAAGGTTAAAAAAAAGTATTGTATTTTTTTTCTACCCGAAACTTGTAGCCCTAATTGAGTTTTCCAATCTGTCAATTCAATCCAGATTATTTCTTTTCACATTTAAAACGTAGCTATTACTAATTTCGATTTCATGTTTTATAGACTGTAAAATACAGCACAGCACTACTTGAACCACAATCATTTCACAGTGGTTTTAATGTCTCATTTTATAAAATAAATAATGCTTGTTTTGAAAGACTGATTTCGTTATAATTGCAAGAAACACATTTATATTCCTTTTTTTTTTTTTGAGGAGATGTAGTAAAGTTGGCCATCCATTGAAATAGCTTTATTAGCTTTAGTAAAAATAAATCTAAACAACAATTTAGATGGCCCCTTTACAAAGGCCCAATGAAAGATAAGGCCAATTTAAACTGAAATTGCAGGATAGGTTATTATTATTATTATTATTATTATTATTATTATTTTGTAATTCAACTTTTTTTTGTTCAACAGTCAAAGCATCAGAGTACATCACATTATTCAGTAATCACCATGTTAGTTGCTGGCAAGTCAATTATAAGAAGGCTATAGCATGGACAAGTATGGGCTTTTTGTTTGTGTCAAGTCTTGTCTATACCTCGTTCTGTCTGTATAGTTACCTCTCCACTGTGTAGAATAATTATCATTTGGAATTAGGCTACTTGCCATCAATTTGGAAATTGGAGGAACGTCTGCGAATTACATATTTATGGTCTTTTTATGTCAAATGGGTATGTTTTGAAGTTGATTACCTCATACATTTTTGGATCCATTGTTGGAATGTGCCAGCAAGAATAAAAAATTCAGGAGACAATGTTGTGTGGTCATCTCCCCAATTTAGAACACCATTTATTAACATGGTTATTTTATTAATTTAATTAGTGCCCTCTGAAATTATTAATTATTATTAGAATGTTATGTTGCACCCATCTATATCTTGCATGTGAAAAAATAATAATTAAGGTAGTAATGGCAACATATGGTTTTATTCATATTTATGTAATTATTTTTATTTTCATACAGGGGACAAAAGGTGTCACCTGAAAATGTGTTTCTCTTGTGACAATAATGTGAAGAACTCTTTTTCTCATGTGTATTTTGGTGACATTGTACTTATTGTTAATATATTTTTATATTGTTTACAAAGTATGTCATAAAACTGTCATCTCTGACGTTTGCAATCTTTATAAATAATAATATGACAATAGGCATTGAGTTTGGATGTCAACATGGACACATAGCCTAAGGCAATTGGTATGGGCACAATTGAACTGAATTGCTATATTCAGACATAATACAAAAACTATGAACAAGTGCAAAATTAATTAAATTAATTCACGGAAATATCATTGGAATGCGAGAGCCATTTTATTATGCTGCAATAGCAAGACATTTAAATGTTGCGCCAATGCTTTTGGTCTTTTCGCTTTCCGTACGTCCAGCTAGGCTTCGTTGCAACTGCTACGCATGCGCTGTCAGGGGGAACAGGAATTCCAGTAGGGAACAGAATCGACTGCAACACCGGCTCATGGGACCTTATTTCGGAAAAAATATGAATGGTAGTCAATGGCGAGAGACAATCTTTTTATTCCGTCTGAACTGTGCCCTCAGTTACACATATGATGTTTGTCAATTTAAAAGATAATTCTGAAAGTCAAAAACGTCGCAGTTTGTCATAAAACAGAAGAGTAGCATTTAGTTTTATGTGAAAATCGCTCTATGAACTACATCTCCCAGAAGCGAAACAACGAGTGAGATCCGCTGCTCGTTTGGTACAAAACACTCAGGCGTGACGGCGTAACGTTACGATTATAACGTAAGACTGTAGAAACAATGACAGACGTTAGCCTCAGTAAAGTTAGCTTCATTCATTGAGAGAAAATGTGCGCCTTTGGGGTTTGTAGTCTTTGTAATTACGTATTTTCACAGTCTTATACCTCAACGGTTTTACATCAAACTGCGACTTTTGTTACTTTAAAATGTATCTTTTATATTGACAAACATCATATGTGTAATTCAGGGCACAATTCAAACCAGATCAAAATATCTGTTGTCTCTCACCTTTCAATATTTTTCCGAAATAAGGTCCCATGGTCGTCGACCGGAAGGGGCGGGACTTAGACTCTATATGCAATAATATTAACTCCGCCCCTCCCTCACTTGCGGGTTCTGAAATTTATCTCGTTTCATGCAAAAACAGTTCGTCTGCTTTCTAGGTGCAGAGGTTTATATGAACCTGTTGTAAACTCATCTAAACTGTAGGTCAGTGTTTGTGTGGAGTAAACCTAAATTCTCCTGCACTTGAACTCTTCACATCCAGCTTGAGGCCAAATCGGGAGAAGATTGGAATCTCGTCCCAAATCCTGTTTAAGAAACAGGAACGCTCGGAAGCTCTTGAGCTCATCCAGGCCAGATAAGAGGACGAGTGTGTGGACAGACTCTCTCACATCACATTCCTGAACGCTGATCTCATCTCCTACAACACACAACTGCAAACCTGCACAGGAACATCCGCATTCATCTACAGAAGCATTCAGACAGTTTGCCCTTCATTTTTCAATATGCTTTTCCTTTCACTAAACTGAAAGATCACATGCAAGTTTGCTGCATAAATAGTGCATCTTCTGTGTAATGTTGTCAATAATGATATTAAAAATAAAGTCTATAGGTGTGTAGTGTTTCTTTCTAAAGTAGTGTGTGTATGCATGTCTCCAAACATGCACAGGTCCAAAGGCACACATGCACATAAAGCTCCTGAAACCAACATGTTTCTCTTATTTTCAGTCTCTCTCATACACTTTTAATGGCCCATTGAAACACATTGGAACAAATTAGATGCCCACTCTCATCATATGCAAATAGGAATATAAAACCAGCCCTAATTGAAAGAAAACAAGATTGAATCCAATCTTGGGTGATAATATAGCATAACAAGTCATTTAGAAACTATTTTTCGTAAAAGTAGGAAAATTGTCAAAAAACATTTGAGAAGTAGTTACGGGATGGGCAACGATTAATCGCATCCAAAATAAATAAATAGTATATAAATACACACACATGCATGTATATATTTAAGAAATATTTGCATGTATATACTTTATATTTATATTTAATATATTTGATATATTAAGAACACATTTATCTTAAATATATACATGCATGTGTTAGTATTTATATATACAAAATAATTATACACACCACACACACATATATCATGTAAACACATACTTTTATTTTAGATGCGATTAATCGTGGCCCATCCCTACGCATTTGTCAACAAAGTTTCAGTCCAATAACATTAACTAGTATTTTCGGGAAAAAGAAAATCTTCTCCGGGTCAAAAACATTCTAGCTTAATTCATTCTTTTTTTTAAAACACATGAATACGGGCGACGGCGTATTGAACAAAATCGCATTTTTGTCAAAGACTTCGTCCGGATCGTATTCAGAATCAGAACGACTAGGCCGAGTCGATCGAGTCCATCAACACCCACGAAGCTTCACAGACCGATTCCTGAGTCGACATTTAATTCGGTAACGCTGCGCAGTTTTGATTTATATGCTGCGGTTTAATGTTTGATCACCGCATTAGATGCTTTTAATCACTTGCTTCTGCTTCTTTTTCAATTGTTTTTGGAGATTCTGTCCTCATCCAGATGTGCAAAACACGGACTGCGGGAAATGCCGAGTTAAAACCACCATTGCAACATGGAACCAATTTTTTAAAACACTTTTTATATGGTTCCCTTTTCAAATATAATTACACAGACACATTTAATAAAGATGCAAAACCGAAGAACCCATACCGTCATAAACAGCGGGCAGGTGAGATTTGTCGACGTGGGTTTCTGCCATCACTGATCCACACTGAGCTCACCGTCTCATGATGCTGGGAAGAAACCTGGAGCATCAAACAAACATTCACATTATCTTTACAATCATTTTGCAGGTTACTAGTACCATTGCAACAATTCCGTATAGCACTGGAAACATCTGTACGACTTCTATAACATGAAGCAGCCGTAATCTAATCTCCAGAAATCCTGGAACAATAACACACATTGTGTCACGGATAAAGATGTTGGCAAAGTTCTTATTTCCTCTGGAGTTTTTCCCCGTTCGTGAGCCATTAGTCTTATTTTGATAAGCTTAGTGAATTATTTTTTTATATTTCTAACAAGAAAGCACAGATATAATCCATTCAGATTTGTATTTGTATTTATTTATTTCTCCGGTCAGTCATTTAGAGATCATATGTCATAGATCATATGTAATGCAAAAAAAAAAAAAAAAAAATACATAAAAACAATGAAACAAAAAAGAAAAGGAAAAGATGATTGAAATACATCAGAAAAATAAAAACATTAGGATTTTTTTTTTTTTGATGCTAATAAATACCTGACTGAAGAGGTTTAGGCTGAAGTCAAGACTTATTTTGCCTAACCCCTTTTACAACGAAAACACTGTCCAAAGATGACACAATTATACGGTTTCTCTTATACCAAAAATACAAAAAAAAAAATAATAATAATATGTAGGCACAAAAAGTTAATCCTCAACAATCAAAATGATATCATACATCCACTTTCACTTACTTTTCTTATGTTCTTCACTCAGTTGTTGTATATTTTTCCATAATGTTTAACTTATATCTTTTCTTAAATCCATTAATAGTTCTAGAGCTCTTAGATCAGATCACCAGAATTATCATTAAATATAACGTTGAACTACATTAAGGTTTAGCCGTCAGGTTGGAATGACTTTTCAAGGAATATCATAATGCAAACTGCTGCCAACACTAAAATCAATGCAATACGCTATAATAAAAAAGCAACATGGAATATCTCTGTAATGACTTATACAGTGTGAAAGACATAATAAACAGTAAATATAACAGTAATATCTGAGAAATCTTAAAAGGATAGTTCACCCAAAAATGAAACATAGGCTATGTCGTAATTTACTCACCCTTGTTGTTCCAGACCTGTATGAGTTTCTTTCTTCTGTTGAACACAAAGGAAGATATTTTGAAGAATGTAAACAGTTGATGCTTTAGCCATTGACTTCCATAGTAGGAAAAGAAAAAGAAAGACTGTGGAAGTCAATGGCTAGCATCAAATTTCTGTTTACCAACATATATTTAGTGTTAACAGAAGAAAGAAACTCGTACATGAGGGTGAGTAACTTAAACTATCATGAATCCAGGGAAGCTGAACACATTCAGAAGTAAGTTTTACATCTCAGAACATTTATTGGTCCCAGTTCAATAATGTCGAACATAATTCTCATCACATTATTAATACACTGGGTCAAACATTCAGTGTTAGTGTTGATGTTTCTATAATCACTAACAGTAGCTAAACTTTATATATAAACAGTTATAACATGTTACATTTCTACTTTTGTTGAGCTGCACTTAAATGAGCTTCATAATATGCACTGTAAACAACATAAACACTAGAGTATGAATCATGTGCTTCAAAAATTATGAAAACGTTATTAAACAACAAACTCACCGTCTTCTGTCACTCCAGACACGCGCAGATCCGTGAAAGTCTTTATTTTAGACGTGACACACGATATTACACACACACTCATGTGCAGAATGCCTGCAGTGTGTCACAGGAGCACCTTCTCTCCTCTGTTCTTCATGTTTAGGCTGTTTTTCCTGACAGTTTGAGTTCAGCTCTACTTTTGTTCTCAGTCAAAACAAAGAGAAACATGTGGAGTTTCCCACGAGCCTCGCGCGCCCCCTGCTGCTCATTTAGAGGAGTTCCTCCTTGAAAAAAAAAGTATTTGGGACTTTTATTCAGCAAGGATACAGTAATGACTTTTACATGGTTACAAAACCTAAAAATACATTGTACACAAAAAACCTATAGTAATTATATTAGCTATAAAATTATTTTATTTTGAACTTTACAATCCTGAAAAAATGCATTATGGTTCTCACAAAAATATGAAGCAGCACAATTGTTTACAATATTGATGGCAATGAACTTATAACACAATATAATTGGCCTATAAAATTATTTGGCACATTTGTTTGTATTATAAATGCTCAAAACTAGCTACTTTCACAAAGTATGATAGTTTATGTGAGTTTACTGCTTTTATAAAGAGGTTATTATATAATAAAAATATTAAGAAAGTTATTTTATTCAGCAAATTCATGAAGTGACTAGGTGTAATCATAAGCTACACAGTAACTTATGAATAGCTATTTTACACGGATTTTTTTTTTTTTGTATAGCCCCGGATCTAAAAAAAAAAAAAAGATTGATAATTATTATTAAATTTTAATAATTTAGTATTATATTATATAATTATTTTATATAATTTAGTATTATATTATATATTAGTTCATTACTATAGAGAGTAGTTTTATCTTTTTAAAGTATACACTACGCAACTTTTGGCCCTCTAGCGGTTTAAAAACAAAGCTGCATGCATTTTTTTTTTTCGGTGCGGTCGGATGAATATGATTCTATCTCATAACTAAAATGAGAGAATATCCTTCTGCTCATGAAAAAACAATCACTTCAGATATTTGATATAACCAATTTAGAACCAATTTATAACCAATCTAAATTGGCTTCAGATATAACCAATTTAGACTAAAAGATCTCAATATACTGTAGGTTTACCCATTAATGGACATGATACTTCCCTGAAAATAAACTCCAGCACTGCAGATAATCTTCACAACATATATATGACCTCTGTTAGAGAGACACTTGGCCGTTCATCGGTTCAATAAAACACGAGTAATGACGAGTGAAATGACGAGCACACACGTGTGTAAGTGACGTATGTACGCAATTTCCCGCCAAAACCATCAGGTCAACAAACACGAGTCAGGGTTAAAAAAAAACAACCAAAAAAAAAACACACAAAAAAAAAAACACGTTTTGAAAGGATTAATAAAAACTATTTACATTTTCTTAATTTTAAACAAAAAGAGTTACATAGTATACTTTTAAATAATTTCCATTTATGTAATCTGCTTGTGGTTTTAATTATAAATCAACAGTGCAATTCTATCCTATTTCCTACCTGTTGAAAAAAATATAAATATTTTTATTTTGTAGTTCACATAAACATTGTTGTGGTGGAACAAATATCATCTCTCAGATGTTCAGAGAGAATTCAGAAATAACATTTTCATAACTTATCGGGAATGTTATGTTAGCAAAACATATTTTTGATAGCTGTTTCTTTTCTCATCAAATTCATTTATGAATTACATGAATCATGCACAGGATTATGCAAATATTTTAAATTCAAAACAAACTTTTACGTATACATTTAAAGGGATAGTTCACCTAAAAATGTCAATAAAACTACTCATTTCAAACCACGAAAGACTTACAAATTAAGCCTAAATTCAACCTGTTCATCATATAAATCTCTTCAAAAAATGTGGACTAAACCTCTTCATTCTTTACTCTTTATGAACCTTTTGAAGCAATAATAGAAAAATAATATATAATAACTTAATAAAAAAAATAAAAACAGTCCAGTTTATTCAAACATGTACACTGTCCTCAAGTGAATCTCATTATCAAACACAAACACAAACGCCACGTAAATGTACAGTGATTCACTTTAATCAAATTGAAAAATAAATTAAAGAAACAATAAGTGAAAAACAATGCAACATTCCAGAATCATGATGCTCAAGGCAGATGGCATGAATGAAGACAGTATAAAACTAAGTGTGTGTGTGTGTGTGTGTGTGTGTGTTTCTCTCCAACATGGACACGAAATCACGAAGCATTCCCGCAGATAAACACGAAAGCATCGTTTTCCTGCTTCAACAGAAGAGTTACACAACATGCCCTACACGTGACCAGCTTAAAATCCTAATCTGTACAGGAAACACATCTGGATGGAATGATCGAAGCCGAGGAAAGTTCATCTGTACAGCAGACACACAGATCATTCAGCGCTCTCAACGAGGTCCTCTTCCGGAGGCCGAACGCTTGAACACATACAGCGTGGGAATGACATGAGAAAGAGGAAACCTGGTGAAAGACCCCGCAAAACCCCCAGAATCCTCGGCCCGAGTGGGACTGAGTCGAGTACGTTCACGACGCATTGGTTTCTCCGAGCGTGACGCTAGCAAACGGCTAGTTCCTCTTCTTGACGTTGTTGTTGGATGACAGTCTCTGTCGCTGCGTCGGCATCAGGGCGCTCAGCGTCACTTTGCTCCTGGCAACTTCAAAAAGTTTGGAAAAGACCTAAAACGAGGGATGAGTGTTAGTACCGCACACACACACATGCACGCACACACACTCGTGTGATTTAAATCAAGAGGTCAGAGGCCACTAAAGGGCAGAGGTCACGTCTCACCTTCCTCGGCGTCCTCTGTGTGAGCGTGAATGAGAAGAGAGAGACGTTACACACACACACACACACACTCTGCTAACAGCTGCATGTTCATTTGAAAGCTAAAGTTAAGATGAAAATATGACATGAATTTAAGTAGAAAGTGAAACGTGCGGTTGGTTTTGAAGCTCTTCAGTGTAAATTAAAGAAATTAGAAATCAAATTTGAAAAAATATAAATATTTAATATAACAGAAAAACACTGAAAATTCTAAAAAAATATTTAGTGCTTGATGACCGCCTTAATAAATCATAAAAATCATGAAATCTGAAGGCAGAATTCATTTCAAATATACAACAGTAGAAAGTTCACTGGAGAAAAACAAAGTTAAATAAAATAATATAATAGAAACAATAACAAGGTGAAAATTTACAAATTGTTAGTGCTATTGACACCTGCCTTTTTACTATATATAAAACAAAATACTAAATTAATATAATGTACAACATAAATTAAAATATTTACAATATAACAGAACCAATTACAATATGAAGTTGACACCTGCTTTAAAAAGATTTTTCAAGAGAGTTCAAAATAAAATCTAAATTCTACGCACTTCTAAAATAACCTTAATCTGGCATGATCAAAAAAAAAAAAATGTAAAAATACAGAAAGCCAAGTCATAAAATATATGTCTTTAGTGCTCCTGTATAAATATATAAAATAATAATAATCTGATTATAATAATAATCTGATAACAAAAATCTGAAAATATAAAATAATTTAATAAAATATACAACAATAGAAAGTTTACCGGAGAAAAATATTCAAAATAAATTAAACAAGTTAAAATAAATAAATAGAATAATTAAATAAATAGATCAATCTATATATATATATTACTATAAAATAAATCAAATAAATTCAGATTAAATAATATATTAGAAACAATAACAAGGTGAAAATGTACAAATTGTTAGTGCTACTGACTTATCTTTACTTTTTACAATAAAATTATATAAAACAAAAAACTAAATAAATAATAATTAAAATAAATATAATATCATAAATCATAAAAAAACGTCATACATTTAAATGAATAAATTTGGATAAAAAATAATAATGGACGAGCGCTACAGGTGAGAGGGGAAAAGAGGAAACTACAGAATAAGAGTCTTATAAATGACGGTTGCAACACAGACAGAAGGAAAAGCACAGATCGGTGTGTGTATCAGAGGAGGAAGTGTGTGTGTTACGCACCTGTTCCCACAGGGTTTCCGCCACGCAGTCGATGAAGCCGCCCACCTCTCTGAACTCTCCTGAGTATTTGACGTACGCCCAGACGCACAGCGACACCAGCGCCACGCCCATCGCCACGTTACACACCACCGCCACAGAGTTTATACCCACAAAGCCCGTCACCACGGACACCACGTACATCACGAACATCACGGCGAAGAGCGTGGCGGGCGTGCGCGCCGCGAAGAAAATGTTCTTTCCGTCGTTGTGTTTGAGGAAGTTAGCGTAGGCGTCGTCGAGCTCCTGCTCCAGCTGGTCCTGATAGCGGCGGCAGAAGTCCTCGCCGCCCATCTTCTTCACCGCGCGGAACTGACACACACACGTCTGCTTCAGCTCCTGGTGCCGTCGCTCCAGATCAGCCGGAGCCAGGTACGGTTTGTCTCCGCCACACACCTGCACACAGGGGACACAGGAGTCATGAGAGTGTGTGTGTGTGCGAGAGAGAGAGAGAGAGATAGAGTGAGAGAGAGATAGAGAGAGAGTATGTTTGTCTCCGCCACACACCTGCACACAGGGACACAGTCATGAGAGTGTGTGTGTGCGAGAGAGAGAGAGAGAGATGAGTGAGAGAGAGATAGAGAGAGTATGTTTGTCTCCGTGCAGGACACAGGATTCTGAGTGTGTGAGTGTGTGAGAGAGAGAGAGATAGAGTGAGTGAGTGAGTGAGAGAGTGTGTGTGTGTGATGGGCAGGTTTGTATAAACACCATTGTGTGTGTGTGTGTGTGTGTGTGATACCTGCTCCATGGTCTTGTTATACGCGTCTTTCGCTCCTGCTACGGCTGCAAGGTTATTGGCTTCAGCGGTCGCCTGCGACACACACATGAGGATCACTCAACATATACACATAAAATATGAATAAGTAAAATAATATAACTAGAATAATAAATTCAAAATAAATAAATGCACAAAAATGTACAATTAATTGATCAAATATATAATATAACTGCTGTAGAAAGAATATATTATAATAAATAAAATAACTGGATAAACTATGGAACATAACAGAAATAACAACATGAAAATATAAGATGTTTAGTACTTTTGAGACCTGCCTTATAAAGTTTTCAGGAAATAAATTAAATAAAAATAGAATAATAATTTAAAATAAATGTAAAAATAAAATTAATAATAAAATAAATTATAAAAAAATACAAAAACATTTTTTTTCATTATATATATATATATATATGTGTGTGTGTGTGTGTGTGTGTGTGTGTGTGTGTGTGTGTGTGTGTGTGTGTGTGTGTGCGTATATATGTATACACCATTTTGCAAGATGTAAACAACACTGGTCCAGAAGCACTTCCTGTTTCAGTTTGTAACTGTTTTCTTTATTTCACATGTAAAGAAAACATCTTAAAGATATTTGTTTAACTTTTTGATTCAGTTTTATAAGTTCTGTTGGTTGTATTTTATCACAGTTTTTATGTAGTGTTAAAAAACTGAAAAAACTTTGTTTACATCTTGCAAAATGGTCTATATATATATATATGCAATTGACTAAATCATGACTGTGCCATAGCAGTATGAGTGTGTGTGTGTGTGTGTGTGTGTGTGTGCACCTGTAACATGGACTTGGGGTGCGGCAGCTCTTCGCCCTGATAGATCTTCATGTAGGCCTGAGACAGAAACACACGGTCAGTCCAGCACACACCAGATACCCGTCCCACCAAAGCAGCCTGAGAGCCGGTTCGGTGCCGGTGTCCACTCGCGAACCAGTTATGTGCGTTTCGACAGCCAAAGAACCGGTTCTCGGACAGGAAAATTGGTTCCAAAGCGAGACCAACTCTTTGCACGACTAGAACCGTTCTTTTAGCATGTCATGCTAACGTCAGGAAAGCTAAGACGTATGACAACGTCGTTCGCTGGGCTCTCTAGTCAGTGGAAAAACAAACCGGTTCTGAGAAGGTTCGCTAGTTGAACCGGGACCAGTTCCAAACCAGTTCTTTATTGGTGGAAACGAGGTATGAGTGACGGAGACCGGCTGGGAAACACTCTTACTCTGAAGTACTGGAGCAGATCTCGACACGTGACTTTAGAGCCGCTGATCTCCTTCTCCATCAGGTTCTCTGGAGCCAACAGCAGCGGGACCAGATTCACCAGCTCTCGCTTGAACTCGTCGTCGATGTCTACACACACACACACACACACACACACACACACAAAGCTCATTTATTGAACAGTTTTGTGGTATGGACTAATATTACTAAAAGTTGAAGCGCGGCGGGTTTCGGCACAGAGTCTATTTTTGCTGCACTGCTCACGCTCAATTAAAGTGAAAGCACACTTTTGATGGACAAAATTAATATGATTTTACACAGAAGTGCCCAAAATGCACAGGATTTGCATGTCTGCTGTGTTTTAACAAGAACTTAATCATATGTCAGAAAAGAAAATGTTTTTTTTTCTTCATTGTTTTTGTTGGATATTGGATGTGAAAAGAAGGAAATGGTTCTTCCGTAACACTGCACTTTACATGTGTGTGAATTTCTAGAGTTATCAGGAGTTCTTATTTTATAGAGATTACCGCTCAAAAACGTTCTATGCAAAATGTAAAATGTTTTACTAAAGAAAAGAGAGAAAATAAATACTTGTGTGCTGTAAAGTGTTCAGAAAGAATGAAATCGGTATCGGCAGTCAAACTGAAAAATTGCAATCGGCCTAAAACATTGTAATCGCTGCATCTCTAATAGATAATAGCTTTAGCATCGCAGCCCTTTGAATTCAATCAGGAGCCTCGAGATTCATTTCCCACCCCTAAATGTTCAACCAAACCTCTTCTGGTCAACAGGTCAGAGGTCAGCCCTAAATGGCTCTTAACCCTCAGGTGCTCTTCGTTTCGGAGTCACACTTGTTATCTTCCTGGACACCTAAAAATTAAATTTCGTCCATCCCAGTAAAACCAATGCAATTTATTTTTGTTATATAATATTTATTCTTTGTAATTTAGTCTTTTGAGACAATTTGATTGAATTTATTAATATTTATGCAATATTTATGGTCTATTTCTGCCATGGAAAAATAAATATATTTTTTCTATATATATATATATATATATATATATATTATTTTTTCCAAAAAATTATTAATGCAGCTTTTTAGTTTAATATAGAGTCTAGGCCTTCAAAAAAATATATTTTTGAAGAAATTAGCACCATCTGGTTACAGTATAGAAAAAAGTGTAGAATCATGGTGTAACCACTAGATGGCATGTGCATCTCTATGGAGAAGCATGTGAATTCCCCAGCTGTTTATGAACACATTTTTTTTTTTGGTGGATTTGAATATATAGTTGAAACAATCTCAAAAACTATTTTTTATTTAAAAAAATGTAAAAAAAAAAATAAATAAATAAATTAAAATTTGTGATGTTTTTGTGTTTTTGTCAATTTCCCATTCATTTCCTATGGGGGTCATTTTTGACCAAAAACCACAAGTGTGACTATTTTTTAAGACCACTTAGCATGCTCAGATCATAACCTCAATTTTTTTTGTGTGTTCAACATACATACAAAAGTCACTAAGTTTCATAACATCCGATGAAGCTGTAATTTTCAGAAATTCAAAACAGAAAATTTTCGGTCAGAAATGACCGAAGAGCACCTGAGGGTTAATGTTGTTTTGGAGTCTCGTACAACAGGTTTACAAGCATCAAAGGTAAAAAAACTAATTGTGCGAGTGTTTCTCTCACATTTGTTGACTAAAATGAGATTGTGTGCGACCTGTAAGATCTATTTAGGAGCGAGTGTCTCTCACCTCGTAGCCGGCCGTCGAAGTGTGGGTTTGTGGCCACTTTGAGTCCGGGTGTGGCAGAAGAAAAGCAGCTGATGTTGGAGAAGCACGAGTGGATGTGTTTCCTCACGTTCTGCAGCTCCTCGTGTTGATTCGGTTTCACCTGAGAATCACAGCGTAATTCAAGCACACGTGATCTCAAGAGTTCTCAAGCTTTCTGCCGCTAGAGCTGCAGTAATGAGTTAGGGCTGTCACTTTTGTGAAAAATCCTGTTTGATTTGAGACATTAGTGTTCATTGAACTCGATTTTGCATGTCTGAAGACGTTTCTATTTTCAACGTCAAATACAGGCAAATCCACGGACAACTAAAGGCATTAGGACGAGCATAAAGAGGGAACTTGAGACGCACAAGTAGGGATGGGTATCGTTAAGGTTTTATCGGTATTACTACTCTTACCGATACCGCTTATCGATCCGGTACTTTAACGGTATTCTTATCGGTTCTTTTTGGTGTTTTTTTTTTTTTTTTTTTTTAAGAATTAAGAACATAATTAAACTTTATATTTTGAAATGTAAAATAGAAAAAGCAAAACGAAGAAAAATATATTTTTGTTATGCAGCAGTGTGCAGGCTTTTTTGTTTATACAAAAAGGATGCATAAGAAAAAACAAGTACAAACACAAGAATACAATTAATCAAAGATACAAATTATATACAAAGTGCTTTAATTTCAGGAAGGTGTACTAACATCTTTTCAGGTAATTGTTTCTATCTGAAAAGAAACCTAATCAAATATAAAATAGCACTGTATAGTTTATCATAGATAGAATAATGCTTATTAAATCTAAAGTTACTCATTCAAAAAGCTGTGAGGGATTTTCTCTGGCTTTGGTTGTTTGATTTGCATTAATGGCTGAATCGTCAGCAGGTTTAGGTTATTAGACTGCTGCCCCTTTAAGACCGATTGCAGATCTAATGGGGACTGATGCACCATCATTTTCTCCTATTATTTACGTCCATTTAAGACATAATTGTGTTTAAGTGAATCTCAGAGCTGGTCATTTTGACATTTTTATGTATATTTTGATAGTTAAGGACGCACGAGCCCAAGTATAGGCAGTCCCTTTCGGAGCGTGCACCGCCTTGTGAACAGCGTCTCTTGCGCAGGTTTTTGTGTTTTTAATAGCCATTTTTTATCTTGCAACAGTAGAAGACAGCATTTTGCAACAATCGCTGATCGTGCTGATTCTGACGGTTACGTTTGGGTTTTAGGAAGAAGAAGAACTGACAGCGCTCCGCAGTGCCGTGAAGTAAAGGAAGTTAAGCTGGACAGATCGTCTCGTTTTTTTTAACGGTTTTATCTCAAATATCTTCTTTTTATAATCTTTGGAAGCCAAAATACAAAATATATTAGAATAATATCCCAGATCTAAAGTGTAACCACGTTGAATGTTAGTTCTGTCCTCATTGTCACTCATTAAGCAGGGCTGTCGTGTTGTGCGTGCTGTGGCTTTGCGTGAGAGATCGCTCTCTCTCTTCTCTCTCTCTCTTCTGAACTGCGAATTGCAAATTTGCATCACAGACATATGGTTTAATTAAAATATAGCTTATATATAGAAATGGCTGACGAAACATGTTCAAGATAACTTCTTTATAGGAATAATATAAATAGTAGCCCAACTTATGTGTATTTACTTAATTTCTCCAGTACCGACAGCAGAACCGATAACGTCCGAGCTTATCGATACAGCGGTCTTTCAAAAATTCAGTACCGGGGCCCGTTTAATACCGGGTTTCGATACCCATCCTAACGCACAAGTCAGCAAAATTACTGATGATTTACTGGCGTGAAGTTTCGTCACAATGACAAACAGGAGAGCAACATTCAACGTGAAGACAAATCTGTGCGGATTTATTTCCTGTATTGATCTGTCCACCTAACACACATTTTTGGTATAAAAAAAAATCGTTTTCAATACTTGTGTCGGTCCGATCGATTTCTGAACGTAAAGTGACAGTCCTAGCTATGAATAAGCTGAATGTTTTATTGGTGACACTTTACAATAAGGTTCATTAGTTAACACTACTTAATGCATTAACCAACCATGAGCAATACGTATGTTACTGTATTTGTTAACGTTAGTAAAAAAATCCAGCCGTTCACTGTTTGTTCACATAGTGCATTAACTAATGTTAACAAGATTTTAATAAATGATAAATAAATAATAAATGCTGTATA